>JANHGN010018326.1:9312-38624 GCA_024605025.1 Megaceryle maxima
TTTTTTGGTTTTTTTTTTTTTTTTTTTTTTTTTTTGTTTTTTTTTTTTTGTGTTTTTTTTTTTTTTTTTTTTTTTTTTTTTTTTTTTTTGTTTTTTGTTTTTTGTTTTTTTTTTTGTGTTGGTTGGTTGGTTGGTTGGTTTTTTTTCCCTCCCCTTCCAGACTTGAGGAAAACAGTGAAACGACATGAAGGAGTAGTTTAACTAACACATCTGTATATGAAAAGCTGCATTCATTCATGGAAATAGGATTATTTTTTTAAGAGTTTGAAGTTTTCTTAGCTTAAAAAGTTATCAAATATAAAAAAACCTGTTTGACAATACCTGAGTATTTGAAAAGAGAAGGATTTAAAAAGAAAAATGTTCTTACTTACTTGATCTTTGCCTCTCATGAATGTTTGAGATTGGATTTACTGTTAGATAAATTTGTAGGCTGGTAAGATGACTACCCAAGGATATTGAAATAACTTGGTGACAGAGCAGTGTTGGCTTTAAACATGTGCTGTTATTTAAGCACATGCAAGAGCTGCTAGCCAACCACGCTTGACTATATAAATGTTTTAACCTTATTTTTATAATCTTTGCATGCTGTTACATCAGCATTCATCTAACTCCATTTTTTTTTTTTTTTTTGCCAATTCTCTGTGTGTTTAAACTTTTAAAGTAAAATATCCTGTATGTTTTCCTTTGGAGATAGGGATTTAAACTTGGATAATGATCCTATATATGGCAAAATATAGGAACCTCCCTTTGGTAGAGGCATATGGGTGTTTCAGAGACCTGTAGGTCTTTTTCAAAATCTAATATAGACATGTCCTAATGTGATAAAGATGGTGGTGTCAGGGAAGCTGTGCAAGTGATACCTGGGAAATGTGTCTTTGCACCCTAACAGCATGTTGGTATTGTGATGCCCTTGCGCTGATGTATAACTAATGGGAGACCACAGAAAATTCTGGCATTTGCAGTGAGGGATCTGTGCAAGGAAGAAAGTCAAGAGGGACAATTGAGAGTTTCCCAGGGATGTCGGTGAGCCTGAGGACATCCTGGAGCGATGCAACACTCAGTGCATTGTTAAGAGTTTGTACCTCAGGTGGAAGTCATGTTTCAGTTATTTCCTAGCCTGCTTTGGGCTAAAAATCAGCCATCACTACTGCATGCTGGTTCTGAAATAGTCTTCACACTCTGGTTATGGCCAGCTAGTGTGTAGCAACATGTGCAGTGGTGTGATGTGGTTTTACTCGTTCAGTTTTAGGCAGAAAAAGGGGGATCTCTCAGTGCTTCCCCAGTTGAGCCAGCAAGTTTTAAGTCTTTATTTTCTCTCCTTTCTGATGTGTGTGCACACATTGCAGCGATGGGAATGGTTGACAGGCAGGATATGGCAAGGTGCATGCCTGAATTTGTGACAGACTTTGCTGGTAAGAATTATATGAAAGCGTTTCTTTGGTAGCAGTGTCTCTGGTGATACTGGGAGCCCCAAAGACATGGCAGCTCTGCCTCTATCTTTGCATTACAGTAATCTAGAGGCTTAAATAAGCAGACCTACCTTCCCAGCCTCTGAAGAGGCACAGGAGTTGGTGGCTGGCTGCTTGCCATCCTGCAGCACAGTGTTTTGGTCCACTGCTGCTAAAGCAACAGGTAGGAGTGCTAGCTGAGCAGAAAACATTTTGTGGGGTTTATCGAAAATAAATTGCTGATTTTATGTGGGCGATGCTGAAATTCTTCATCTGTGCCTCCTTCCATGGCAGAAAATTGCCTTCCTCACAACACTTGTCTAACTTTCTATGCATGCACAAGGTAAAAGAATTACTTTCCAAAATTTAAAGCTTGGATCCTCCTTCCTTGAGTGTTCATGGATGTCTAGATCTATATTGCTTTGAAAAGCCATTTGAAGAGAGATAACCCAAACTTCTCCTGAACCTTCCCCGAAAGGTTCACGTGGAAGCATTTGGCTGGCTCTCTACTTCTGCTCTGTGCTTCTTCATAATCCCTGAAGTGTAAATATAGAGCTGGAAAAAAATAACACTTGATCTGGTTAATGGTATTCCAGCTTGCACTAGGACTTAAATTAAGAAATATGAGCTTCGGCTATAAATCAGAAATTTGAGTTTGTAACTCCTTAATTTTGGCCCGATCAATCCTATTAGTCCCAGAAAGCTGTTAAGGTTCATCTCTCTGTAAGTCCTGAAGTTGTTTTAAATCTGTGGATTATTTAAGTAACGTATGTGCCAAGGTTTAAAATAAGACTACTAACCCACACAACGTGCTGGCGGTAAAACCAGGAGAGGACGGCATGGAGCTGATTCAGGAGACACTGAGCGACCGATCCAACTTCAAACCTACCTGATGTTGAGCTTTGCCGTCTGCTGCTTGTACTGCTTTTGCTGCTGTACAGGGATGGAAAATTCATGGAATGCTGATGTACATAATAGTATCACTGGCTGTCTCAAAACCAGTGGATACTGGTTGCACAGTGGCATCAGGCTCTTGTGGGGCATTCTTGCTTAGCGCATTCAGAGTCTTCCCCACTGTTGAATACAAATGCTTGAGAACTCCCTCAAGCAAGCTGCATTCAAGTGGGGAACTGGGCTTTCCCCATTTTGGGGATGCTCTTTGAACTGAGATTGCAAACAGATGTCTTCAGCATGGGTAAGTGCAGTGTGGTGTTATGGCAGGATGTGAAGCCGCCTTGTGGAAGGTAAGCTTGAAAGATGTTGAAATTCTAGATCTGTCATAGTAAAGGATTAAGCTGGATTTGTGTAGATTTTAAAAACTGACAGAGGAGGTGCTCTAGTGAGAGTGCACATACCCTGTGATTACAAAATGAAGATATTGATGCTCCTAAAGGCTGGCTCAGGAAAGGCACTTTGCAGAGGGCTCAGTTGGAGGCAGGAGTTAGCACATTAGTAGATGAAGAGGAATTTTAATTACACAGAGGAGTTAGATGATGAAATGGGCTGCAAACTGCAGCAGTAAAAGAAGCTTAAATTACTTGCATCAAATTAGGCTCTAACATTGAAATAAAACTCCTCTGTGGGGTTTTCTAGGTTTCTTTCTTTCCTTCCCTTGTCTGTTTTAAGGACAGGCCTGGGTTTGTCCTGAAAGATTCTGAAAGTACCTAAATTTGAGAATAAATGTTTCATTTCACAGAAACCAAGTTTGCATCTGGAAGTTTCACACAAAAGCTATGTTCCTTTGCATTTTCTTAGCCATTCCTAATGTAGTAGTGTCTGTAACTCTTAATTCAGAAGCATAAACTAACTCAAATGCTTTCACAGTCCAACAGGAAGCTCTAAAAGACCTCCAGAGACCCTGTGCAAAGCTTGTTAAATGGCCACAGCTGGTTGGTAAAAATGGATTATTAAGAACTAGTGTTTTTCCAAAGGGTTGTCAGCTGAACATGTCAGGCTTGTGGATTAGCTGTGTTTCTGCCTCTCTTAAAACTGGTGAGTGAAAGAACCTTTTCTTCCAAGCAGAGGAGTACACACATAAATGCTTGGCTTTTCTGGAGGCTAATACAGTCTGAGGTAGAAAGTATCTGCCCACCACATGGAAAACAGTAGTAGAATTATTAGTGCTTTTGAAATGGAATTTTTCATGGTTGTCAGCCGTAACTGGAAAGCACCACAGTATCTTAAGCTCAGTAAAATGCTTAAAGCTAAACAGTTCCTTTAAAGGACCTTCAATTGTGGAGAACCTCTTGGGTTTACCTGGTGAGTAGTGCAGCTAGAGCAGATTGGTAGTAGCCCAGGTGGCTACTGAAGACTGACAAAGGCAAAGTACTGTAGTGAAATAACAGTGTGGGTTTGATCCCCACTCCTGGGGAGCAGGTATTTTTAAACAAACAAACAAAAGCTACTCTATGGGGAAGTCTTAACTGTAGCACTCTTATTTTAAGAGGCACCAGAGATGGTTTCAGAAATTGAACTGTTAGTGTAGAAAAGTAGTTACAGAAGAGAAGTGTAAGAACTGAGCTCAGGAAACTCGCATTCTTGCTTCTGAACAGGAGTAGTTTTAGGAGACTTTTATATGCTCATTTCATTGTCAGCTCATTGCTATTTCATGGTATAACAACTTCTGTGTTTAAAACAACCTTTTTCTTAAAGATAAAAAGCATTTATAATGTTAGCATGGGGTTGACAGCTTTTAATTAGATGCTTTAAAGATAAAGTTAAGAAATGGCATGCCAACAGGAATTTTTAGATCAACTGGTTTTCCTGTTGTCACATGGATTTTTTTCATGTTAATCTAACTTTTGATAATTGCTTCCCTGGCCCAGTTACTTTTTTTGTGCTGATCTTTCCACATTGAGTCAAGCAATAATAAATGTTTAATGTATATTAGAAATGAATTTTGTCTTCGGAAATGAATTGCAGGGCACTGTGGAAGGAGAGAAGGGAGAACACCAAGTCTTGACTTCTTTTTCCTGCATCCTAAATTAAATTGTGTAGGTAGATGTATTTAGGCCTTGCTGCTGAGATGAGGTTTACACAGTCCTAAGGCTGTACCTGAAGAAAGGTTCATCACTTCCACAGTGTGTTGTAATGATTATGGTTTTGTTGCTCAGAGGTGTGATCTACAATAATAAAAGCTTATGGGGACCAAGCAACCTGCAGAACTGGGGAAGTTCAGAAATGGGCTTAGAAGTTGGGCTGCTGAGGTCGGACCTGCCCAGATGTCTACCTGATGTCCTCAGCAACCTTGTCCCTTAATTAAGGTGCCTCATGCACAGGGTAGCTTGCTTGTGATGTTTAACTTGCTTCTTGCCCTTTTTGCAGATGAAGATGCCATCCTCTCTAGTAAGATGTTCTTTCTGAGGTGAGACCAGGGCTGGCTTTATGTTCGAGGAAGCCCTGCATGAGAAGTACAAAGGAGAGGCAACGTGATAGGGAATGTCCCCCCCAAAATACTGATTGAGAGGTGTGAATTTCTTTCAATTGTATTAATTTTTTTTTTTAAGTGAAGACTTTGAATGCAAATTGCACATTAGTAATGATCGTGTTGCTGGAGGAGGCCTGTTGTTGCCACTGTTCGGGCAAGCAGCATGTTTTGGATTTTACTGCTCTCTGAGCTGATGATTGACTGCTGGCCCATGCAGCAGAAGGTATGTTAGTCAGGCTTGCACTAGGTGTGTTTTAGCTGGGATGCCTGGCCTTTGGGGTAGGGAAGTGTGTGCTTTGTTTGCTGCCATAAGTCTCTGGTGCCCCTTCTGAATAAAAAGGATAGTCATCCCAAAATGCCTTAAAAGATAGATGAGAAATGAGGTGTTTCCAGTTGTTGTTTTCACTGCCTTCACCAACCAAAAGTGTGGGGATTTTTTCAGTCACACAGTCATTAAGGTTGGGAAAAAACTCTAAGATTGTAAAGTCCAACTGTCTACCAACATTATTGTGACCACTAAACCATTTCCTGAAGTGCCATGTCTTGGCATTTTTTACAGCGATGGTGAGTCCACCACCTCCCTGGGCAGTCTGTTCCAATGCCTCATCACTCTCAGTATAGAAATTTTTCCTAATGTCTAATCTAAACCTCCCCTGGAGCAACTTAAGCCCATTATGTCTCATCGTGTTACTCAGGAGAAGAGACCAACACCCACCTTACTACAACCTCCTTCCAGGTAATAGTAGAGAGCAAAAATGTCACCCCAGTGAGGAGTCATTACTGTTTTCACTTTATATCACATTGATGATAGAAAAGGTAAATGTTGGGGGGTTGGGGGTTTGGGGTTGGTTGGTTGTTTTGACTTTTTTCTTTTTTTTTTTTTTTTTTTTTTTTTTTTTTTTTTTTTAGAATAAACATAGGAGCTAGGAGTGATGATCCTATACCAGACATCACTTTTATCAGGAGGGATCTGTTTTCCTGAGTTTAAGTCCTTCTGTCTGTAGAGGAAACAAATCTTTTAGTCTGCATCCTGGTTTTATGTAAACCACTGGTGGCTCTTCTGTTTCACTAAGCTGTGGCCAGCTCCCAGATTTGGGATCATAGTATTATTAAGGAACTCCGTTGGTGTTTTAATTACATGTGTGACACACTTCTGAGCAGTACTAAAGGGATGTTACACGTTGCCCTGGGCCAGCAGGCATAGTGAGAATAATAACTGAGATTTTTTTCTGTGAATTTTTGAGTGACTGCTATCAAGACTGGCATGTATATGGAAGTATTCAGCATACAGAGCATTAATTGCTGCTCCAGATAAACTTGGAATATATAACCAGTTACTGCACTGAATCCATTCTCATGCTCTCAGATATCAAAATTGACTTAAATTTCGTGACTTATTTTCATGTCAGTGACCTCTTTGTACGAATGTACACTTGTGTGACTGGGGACAGCTGAATGGGATTGCTGAGGAAGAGTGCTGCATTCCACCAGCTGAGCTGGGAGGTGTCTCATATCCCTTTCCCCACAGGGAGCAGCTTAACACCTCCTCCCAAGGCTTGTGGCACAATTGCACTTCCCTGCAATTAGCTGCTTGGCTAATTCCCAGCTTTGATAGGTGCAGGTGTTGGTTGCAGAGGTAAAAATCTCATTCCTATTGAAGAGAAATTAATGGGTACACTGAGTTAAGGAAAATGTGGGTTTTGTTAGGGTTGTTCTTTTTGGGGTTGTTGGGAGGGAAAACACAGACTTTGAATTCCTGTTTCACAGCAAACTGCTACTTTTTGGAGTAATTGAACCAGGAGCTGTAGTAAAAGCTTTTATTTCTTGGGTGGCTAAACATCTTGTTTGTTCTCCACACACATATCAGCCCTCTCTGTAGTGAAAGAGAATTTTGTGGGATTTGGGGTAGGTTTTTTCTTTTTTTTTTTTTTTTTTTCTTTAACAGATTGTAAACTGAGAAGTGAAGTATTGTGTTTTCATTCTTAGCTTGTTTCTTGGGTTTGGTTCCAGTAGAATATGAGCATGTGCAAAAGTTATTTATTTTCCTAAATGGTAACAGCCCTGGTATATTTGAAGCACTGTGTTGTGTGTTTACAGAAGAAACAGTCAGCCTTTTGATATGTAAAGTTTTAAAACAGATATTAAAGGACAGAGTAATTAAAACCATGAATGGAAAATGGGACAAAGAGCAGCATTAGTTTATCTGTAGATAGACTGTGCCAGAGTAAATGACTTTTTTTTTTTTTTTTTAATCTTACCTTAAAATGTGAGTTAGGATAAATACATTGATTTTATCTGATCTTTAATAAAACATTTATTATGGCATAAAGTGGAAACTTTAACCTAGAGGAGCAAGTCATTAGAGTTACAAAGCAGTTAAGGGTAAGGCTAGTGGTGGGGTATCACCACAAAAACTTTGGCAACCAGAAGTTGGAAATGTTCAAAAGACTTACTAATTCTGCCTCTATTAAATGAGACGTTGTAGACATGTAGTTATATCAGGACCTTATACAGTCTACTGTAGAAGTCTTGTTTAGGAAGAAACGAACCATTTTGATAATGAGAAGTGAGAAAGTAATTGTAAACTGAACTCTGTAAGAAGGCTTCTTGTTGTGAACACGCATGTTGGCTTTGTCCCAAGTAGTACACAGCATTTTGTGGGGACATGCTCTGGGTTTTCTTGTGTCTCATTTTCCCTCATCTTTCCCGGTTTCCTTTCCAGTTCTGCCACAGTTTGCCTTTATCACACACTTTATTTCTGAAGTTGTACAGCACTTTTTTTTTTTTTCTCTCATGGGTCTAGAAAAGCTAATTGAAATAAGACTTTGCTAATTGTCTTTGGAAGTGACACTAAGGATGGCTGGAGTGGCTTATTCAGCTTGCAAAGGGGGGAAAAAGGGCTGTATAGTTCCTGGGCTTTGGATTGCTCCTGGCTATGCAGTTTCCCAGCCTGTGGGTGCAGTTTCCTGTTTGGCCTCTTGGATCTCACCCAGAAGGTGGATTCAGGGAATGTCGGCAGAATTGTTATTTTTCTCTGCTTGCTTTGGTGAAGATTCTACTACATACATAATAACAGTAGGTTAAATACAGAAGGTTGCATATTAAGTTTCTATTTATTAAATGCTGTCGTTATCTGAATTTAGTTCATACTCAGGTTGTGTGTAACCTGAAGCCTCACAGGTTTGGGGCTTAGTTTGTGTTTTATATTTGTCTTACTTAGAAGTACCAAACTGTCTCCCTTCCCTGAATAATTTTTTTTTTTTTTTTTTTTTAAAAGATGTCATTGTAGTCCTACTGTGGATAGGTGATTGTATTCCTGAAGGTAGTGCTGGGAACGGGTGAGCAGTCCTAGGAGTAGTGGTAGAAGTTTCCTGCTACAGCCTTTCCCAACTTCTGGTAGGTAAGTTAGGATGCCAGTTCTATCTCCATCCCATAAAGACCAGGAACAATGATCCAAGTAGTGTCCTTGTTCCTTGCAGACCTACATAGCAAATGAAGGCAGCTCTGTAAGGTTGACAGGGAAGATATTAGAGTAAGGATGAGGAATGGCTTCCCTAAATAGTCTGTCATATTTAAAATCTTCATGGCAGTAATTTGGGATTTTATATAAAAGTCACTGGTGAAACTTTAATTTAAGTGATAAGCTCTGTCCTGGGTTAGACTCAACAGTTTAGGAAACACATTTTTCTTCTATAGAGGATGGCATTTGCCACACTTTTTAATGATGTATGTTTGGTATGCTACTTCTAAGTAACCTGTTGGAACAAGGTTGAGTAAGATAATGCTGACGGTGAGGAGGAGTGCTAATGTAGGGTCACTCGTGGTCAGGGCTTAAGTATGACATTGTGTATGCTTAGTTCTGTAAAAGATGATGTTTCCAACATCTTCAAAGACCTCTGGATCTGAGTGGCTTGGGATTCTACTGCTAAGTTATGATGGGGATTTTGATGTTTTGGAAAAACATTTTTACCTGCCAGAAAAAATACTTTGTCCATTTTCCTTAGCAATGTTTGATTTCTTTGGTTTTGCCTTTGTATTTTAAGTGTTACTTTAATGCCTGCAAAACTTTGACTTTGGCTCAATGATGCTAATGGGATAGATGGGCTGAATTACTTCCCTGAACGTGGGGCTTGAATCATGTTTGAAAGTCATGTCACTTTGTTCATACGACTTCATGCCTTCTTCCTCCCCAAATACTGCAGTGTCTTGACATGGGATCATTTGGATCCTGAGGAGCACAAGACAGAGTCAGCTTTGCTTGTGTTTGAAGTATCTGGCTCTTGACTGGTTTGGCATTAGGTTGACAGTGTTTAAGGACCAGCCAAGTTGGAGTGCATTTTTGCTGTCTGCCAGGAAAGAGCATCAAATCTTCGTAGTTTCAGGATATTGTTTTTCATATGTGTACTTTTAGTTCTAATGGTTCAGCTGGTGGTACTTTAAAATTGATTTATATCCAAGACCCAAGAGAAATTACTTGTCTTACGAGGGGAAACTGAAGGAGAAATACTGAGGTCAAGATACTCTTTAGTTGAAAACATTTGCTCTTGATAAGTAGTGTCAAAAAGAGCTGCAAAACACAACACAAAATTACCCAAAGCTAAAGATTTATTGATATTTCTATTTGTATTTTTTCTCTTCTCAAAGCAGTCTGCAGTATATTGTGAAGGAAGGTGGCTGTGTTTGGACTCCGATGTGTTTAGCAATTGCTTACTGACTGGAGTGGGTTTTGCTACAGAGCAGCTTTCAGAAAATGCATGGCTTTGTGTTGAAGGCAGGAGCACAGCAACAGAAGGTTACTAATGGGTTTTGTATGTGATTAAACAGGAGTAAAGGCAAGGGAGGCTGTGGCACAGATCGGAGGAGGTATAAGCACATGCATTGTTTGGCCCTATTTCAGTCTGCCATGGTGGACTGGGCTGTAAACTTCTCTCCTCCATCTCCCTTTTTGTGTTTTTCTCTCTGCTGAGGAAAATGTACACTCACG
The DNA here is from genome assembly GCA_024605025.1 of Megaceryle maxima. Classification (NCBI taxonomy): domain Eukaryota; kingdom Metazoa; phylum Chordata; class Aves; order Coraciiformes; family Cerylidae; genus Megaceryle; species Megaceryle maxima. Next base: position 19,172 of record JANHGN010018326.1, read on the forward strand.
GTGTTGAAGTTTTTCTCTACAGACATACCTTTTAACTACAGTCAGGACAGATTACCTCTCTCCCCTGTGGGTAACCTGTAGTAACACTGCTTGTGTCCCTGTGTGACCAGAAATACGGAGAAAGTTTAATAAAGCTCTTCCTGCTGTAACACTTTGTCTTCCAAGAGCAAAATGGATGGGAAGGTTCCGTGTGGCTGAGTCCTGATGGGTGTGGTGTGTTTTGTTGTTTGTGGTGGTGTGTGGCTTTTGTTTTGTTTTTCTCTCCAAAACAAATAAGTCAAAGTTCCTGTGAAATTATCTTGATTTTCTTCTTAAACCCTCTGGTCATATCAAACGCCTAATTTAAGTGGTGTTTTTAGTATTCTTTGGGGAAAACATTATACTTAGGAAAACACTCTATTGTGGAACAGTTTTAACATGGAAAAATAGTATTTAATGACCAGTAAGATGATTTATGTTTCTAAGGCCACCGTGTTTCAAGAGATCAGAACAAAGGAGTATGGGTGTTACAGATTCGTGCTGCAGAGATGCCTGCCTTCGATTCCCCACATTGTGCTTAGTCACGAAAGGAGCTGGCAACGCTGGGGAATTTTAGATGTGCTCTGCCTTGTTTATGTAAGGATTCCTGCATATATTAAACATTAGTAACTGTGCTTATGTGTCTGGGGGGGAAAGTGGAGGGAGGTGGCTTGTGTAATGTTGTGCTGCTGATAGTAAAATAGATACACATCTGTCTTTTTTTTTTTTTACTGAGTCATAGATTTGAGATGTAGTTGTCCCTAAGGCATTGCTTTCCATAGCCCCTGGGGAGATTTCTCCACCTCAGTTGTTAGCAGGGCTGTTATGAGTGCCAGCTGCAAGCTGGTATTTAGTTGTGTAGGTGATGACTAGCATAGCAGATACATCCGTAGGCATCATGTGACATCCAGGAATTGGCACAAGGGAAATTCATCTGGCTGGTTGTTCATTTACTTGCAGATCAGCTCTTCTTTTATTAAGACAAGAAAAGACTTCATAAAGGACCTCAAGTCAGTACCAGGCTTTTTATTCTTGAAAGACTAGCTAACAGCTTGTTTAAAAACTTATAAACATCAAGAATTAGCAACCTGAGCTGACATAGGCTTTGAATAGCATATGATCATGAGCATTTCTTCTTTGCCTTGTCAGGATAGCCATGTTTTACAACAGTCATGATGCTCCTGGCAGGATTTGCCAGCCCATCCAGTTGTGTGTGCCTTTAGTTGCCTTCATCACCTTTTATGAATCTGGCCTTGCCACAGCATGGAAACTCAAAAGAGTTGTATAGAAAGTAGCTATCTAGACCCCGACTGATGCTGCTTATGTGTTTCATCCTTCTCCTCTCCCATCGGGGATTGTTTTGGCCAGCAAGGAAGGGAAAGCACACCAGCTCGCTTGATGTGTGAGAGGCTGTGCTGGAGAAGTGCGTCCCGGTGCTGGGTAGAGTAGTTAAGTTGAAATGTGGAGACTCTCTTGAAAATTTAAGTTTCTGGGTGTTCTTAAGTAAAAAGAGCCCTCTTTTTATTTTATTAATTTTTTTTTTAAACTTACCTGATGTCCTGAAATATGTGCAGTTACAAGTTTGCTCAAAGATGTGATGATACATCAGTCCACTTCAATGAAAAATCAAATGGTCATTGCGAGGGATTGCGCTTCATCAATTAATTTCCTGTTTGGCTCTTTAAAAGTGCTAATTTTGAGATACCTCATTCCAACATCTTTCTTTTCCTTAAGTAAAAGGCAGTTGGTTTGGTTTTGTTTTGTTTTTTGTTACAATGTTGGGATTTTTTTTTTTTAGTGCCTTGCAAGCTGCAGTCTTAGTTTTGAATAAGCTTGCAGTAAGACAGGTGAAAACAAAAAGAGAAAAATTTCCTTCAATTTTTTTCTTTTTGCTTTTCCTTTAATTTTTTTCTTTTTGCCATTCCTTTTTTTTTTTTTTTTTTTCTCCAGACTTTGTTTTTTAATTTTTTTTTTCCCCTCTGCTTCAGTAGATTTAAGGCAGAGATGCTGGAAGAGGTTATAAAATGAAAGTTTGGGCATTAGCTGTAGGTATTGCAGTTCCATGTGCTAGGATACAAGAAAGGTGCTGCTTTTAGCTCTTCTAAGAGCTAGTTGTTGGATCCAAAGGAAGTCTGGCTTGGAAGCCTTCAAAGACCCCATTCAGGCTAAATGTAGTATGTAGTTTTAGATTCCTGCTCTTTTTCAAGAGCTTCAAGCCTTCATCACTGACTGCAAGCAGTAAGACTACGTTGAGAAGTCAAGTGAAGGATAATGTGCTTCTCGGTGGAGCCAGTCACACTGTAACCTGGTGCGCTCTCTCTTACATTACAAAACCAGCATGTGGCATCCTTGGTTGTAAAAGCTGGCTGTGGAGGAGGACTCTCTTCTCCTTGTGTTTTCTGACCGAGGACATGCATATTTAGTGGTTAAAAGAGCAATTTGGGAAAAATGTTGCTTACGTGATTTTGGTGTCGTACAGTGTTGGCACAGCTGCAGTTTATCTGTCTCTGACATGAAGATGGTAATAGCCTTCTTAACTCAAGTAGAAGTTGTATAAATTAGTACTTAAAAAATTCCTATCAACTGTTAAGATAAAAGATACAGTGTGGTTAATATGAATTACTGTTGAAGGAATAGTGATGAGATGAAAAATGGAATATCAGACACTCTTTAAAATTAACAGCTGTGGTTTCTATGATAGACACACAGATCCCTTCACATGAAGTAACCTCAGTTAAGGATTATTTTTTTTTTTTTAATATTTTAGCCTGTTTTGAGTATATATTTCTATTTAAAAATACTTTAAATTCTGAGAGGAAGTTTTCTTCTGTGTCCCTGATGCTCTGTGTAATCCTTTGAGGGAGAAGGGAAAGAGTACTTAGAAAGCTCTTTCTGATGTTACATGGCTTCTGAAAAGCTAAGCTGATAAAATTCTACATTTGCATTTTGTGAGCTAACGTTCACAGGGTGGGAAGAACTTTACTGAAGGGCAGCTGATTCCCCAGGGCCAGAGGTCAGCTGCCCTGAAGTGCCCTTTGGACTCTGGCATCGGTCCTGGGTCATGCTCTGCTCCCAGAGATGAGGCTGTAAGGATGCTAGGAACCGACAGCTTGGCATGGCCACTGGCACTGCCAGAGTCCATCTCTGGTGTTCCCCTCCCAGCTGGTGTGCTGTGAAGCTGAACAAATTCCAGTACTAGCCAAGCTTGTAATCAGTTAGGCACAAGGTAAAAAGGATAAGGGAGGGGGGAAAAAAAAAAAGGCAATAGCTCAATGTGCAACATCAGCAGGGCTTCATTAAGGGCCATATGATTGACAGCTACTTGGCATCTTCATTTATGTGTACGCAATCTGAGTCAAAGCTTCCATCATGTCTGCTGCAAAGACTGACTTGATTTATCCCCAGGTCTAACCATTTTTTGCACATCCGAGGATGTCCTTTGCTCCTAAAGCAAAGGGTCTAGTATCTGTGCTCTGTGTGGTCTGGATGTTTACCTCCCCCTTGCCCTCAAAAGCCTCTGGTTTAAACATTCAGACTTAAACCTGAGTTATTCAGGTCCTTTAACTTTGTTCATATTTTGTTTGCATCAGCAATTTTATACAGCTTTCTGAGAAGTTGTGAACTCCTGTCACAGTTTATACTCAGCACATTTTTTTTTGTTATTGAAAAGGTAAATGCGAAGAGCATGAATTAGACTTCAGAAACTTTCCTCTAGTCCCTGCTGTGACTCAGTGTGAGAGAAGAAAGCAGAATCTGGAAGGAAAAACTGGTTTTATGGCAGCAGAAATAATTTTTGATTGAGACTTGCTGTTCAGATGCTGCTTTCATGTTTCCTATTTCAATCTTGAAAGAAGTCTGTGTATTATATGATGAATTAAATGGCTTTTTAATAAGCACATAACTAGTATCTCCCAAACTCTGTAATTTAGTCACTTACGTGAATAATAGCACATGATGTATAATAGCATGTTGCCTTCAATTTTCCAAACTCTAATAGAGGGGGCAATGATGTACAAATCTATAACTTAATTAGGTCTTCATTTTTAATAACTTTGCAGCCCATTTTGTGCAGATATCTTTATTTGTATTGCAGTGCAATTAAATCGCTGGAATCATCTTCTGAGCAGTTAGGCTGCCCAATTATGATGACAGTGAGTCCGCAGAGGTTAATAAATGAAACAACTCGATCTAGATTTTAGTTTTCACTGAGCAAAGTGTGCTGGAAGACACACTTGTGAAAGATCATTTGTTTCTAACTTCCTGGGTTAGTGTGCATTTGTGTACTAACACCTAACATGATCTCTGCCTGTTAACCTTCTCTGACAGAGCCCTGCCTGCACAGCATGGCTTATGTCTGAAGGGAAGCACTGGCTCCTAGTGTCTGCAGAACACAGCTGTCTCATGGCTGGGGCTTTCCTCTGAAAGGTTAGGCTCTAAGTATCCTCATACTCATATGAGTAAGTGATCCCACTTCCCTCTCTTCTCTGTGCAAGCACCACAGCTGCAGAGTTGCTGTGTAAGGAGGACTCCCATTCATTGTAATGGGGAGAGCAGCCTTCCACAAGGCTGCGAGAAAGGACTAACAAGGCACTTCTGTGGAGTGTGTTTGGCCTGGGGTCTGTGAGCATCTTGGGGGTGGGATTTCAGGCAGATACAAATGTTGTGTGAGGTTGTTTGGTTCTTTTTAACTCCCTTTCTCTCCCTAGGATGATGTCCAATGAAATGTTGAATGCAGTGATGTACAGTTTTCCATAGAAGTCAGGTACCTGTTTCCCCATCAATGTCCTGCTTGGTTTTGCATCTCCTTGCTTCTTGCAGGAATGCTTTTTCATTACAACAGAAGCGCAGATTTTGTGCTCAGATAGTACATTGCACTTTTTTCTTCTTCTTTTGTAAGTGCCTGTTCTTTGTTTCAGGCTGCGTAAAAGTCTACGGACACCTGAATGACAGTCTGAAAATACTGACAGGCCTTTGACTGTTCTAGAAGAACTGCAGTTGGTTTGAAAGGGTCATTATTTTCATCAGACCATTAAGCTTACATGACAAGCAATTTCATTGTATATTTTAATACAAATAGCTGGTCTCTCTATACACACACTGCTCCCTCGAAGTCTTTATAAGTCTTAAGTGGTCACCTTTGATATACCTGTGAAGCTTTTAGATCTGGACAAGCTGTCTTTTTCTGCAAGCTGTTAACTAAAGTGATGTGTCTACTAGAAAGTAAAATCTAACATGGCCCAGAGATGAATGTAGAAGTGAGCAGCAAGCAGTGAAATGTGCCTTCCATGACTGGAGTTGAGGAGTTTAGGAGTTTTCAGGGGAAACAGCAGAGCACTTTGGGTTGTGTCTCCAATGAGGACAGTCATGTCTTCTAACTGGGCAGACTTGTGAAGTGTTGGTAGTTATCTGGTCTGTGGGAACACATAAGAATGAAGGACGGAAATTACAAGCTATGTTTCTATAAGTAATCTACAATGATTATGTGTGTACACAGCTCTGTCATTGACATGGCACTCCTGTAGCTCCTTTACTGAAATAATTATTGATGACTTTTATTCTAATTACCAGTATTCTGTCCCTCACTGGGGATTATCAGAACACAGTTTGGTGAAGAATTGGAAGGTAACAATTGAATTTTTTCCCAAGTATGGAGAGGCTTTCATCCCACTTAAGGACTTGAGATCAATGCTGTTCATAAGGAGAGTGAGAGAACCTGGTCCTCACTTGCCATTTTTGCGTAGAGATGACGATTGGGCCTTCAGTAGGAAGAGAAGGCAAATGGGCCCACGCAGACTAGAATGGGTTATTTTTCCTGGGCCCGTGTCTTGGGCCAAAAGTACTTTTAAAAGGAGACCCTGTGGAGAATTTGAGGTTTGGATGAGCTGGAATAGGTTATCCACTGGAGGAGCTAATGTCCTGGAAAAGCAGTGACTTGGACAATAATACTGGTTCCTTTCCTAGCATGGAAAGGCAGATGACATGACAAATCTTGATAATCTCCAAAGATGACTTAATTACCTCTAAACAGAGAAATTAATTGCATTTGTTTGGCTTACAAAATGAAAGAAAAAGGTATAAAACTGTTAGTTTTTCAGCAGTTGGAAAGAAATTCCTCTGGACATGTCTTGAGGGCAGCAAGATGCTTTAATCTAAGGGCTATTGATTTGCCTAAGCTTCAAGCTAGGACATTAGTTCTCGGAGAAAATAGATCTTTGCCCACACATGACTCTAAATATATGTTTCCTGAGGTGAAGGGGTTGAAAAGTCTTTAGCAGCACATTCAGTAGTGAGAAAATCATTAAGGAATGTGTGTTCCCAGATGCTGAGTATGTAATTTCTGAAACAGTTTTAACTTTGCACTATTTCTGTAGAGGGTCCTGTTGTGCCTATTACATACGGAGCAATAAGAGGAGGAGAGCACTGTGGCTGAGGCAGACGGCTTCCAAAAATGTCTGACAAATCTCCAGATGGAAAATGCACTGAAGTGTCACTGAAGTCAATATTCTAGAGCTATGTAGGAGGTGGGTCCGAGATCAGAATGTGTTCAGAGGAGAGCTTCTCTCACTTCCTGGGTGGTAGCCAGCTCTGCAAAACTTAAGCCTTTCTCTGAGTGGCCTTTGTGTACTGTTCAGGTGGGGCTGTCATTCCCAGTTGCATGAGGATCAGAGGCTTCAGTGTGCTGGGCCTTGTGGTTGTCTGTATCTTGTGTCTCTGACTCTTGGCACTACATGGTTGGTGCTGCTCTGTTTTTCCTAACCAGGCTGGCTTTGTGTGGCTTATGGCCAGGAAAGGCAGAGATGAGATTATAGGACAGGTAGAATCTTCATAGGATGGTTTGAATTGGATGGGAAGGGACCTTTAAAGATCATCAGGTCTAACAACCCCCCTGGGTTGTGGGCTGGGACATCTTTCACTAGAACAGGTTGCTCAAAGCTCCATTCTACCAGACCTTGAACATTTTCAATGATGAGGCATCCACAACTTCTCTGGGCAACCTGTACCAGTTTCTCTCCACCCTCATTATAATTTTAGTTTTTTCCTTATGTCCAATCTAAATATACCCTCTTGCTGTTTAAAACCTAGTCCAGTTTCAGCAGCTACTGCTGCTCCTCTGCAGGCTCCTTCTGCCTGGTACTAGAGCCAGACCCACAGTGGAGTGAGCTTCTTGTGTGCCAGATTGATGGTGTGCTGCATGCTGTTTGAGACTGTGGGGAATGTCAGGGTGGATCAGACATGGTGTCCCTCTCTTTTCAATGCCTTGTCTATAAGATGAGATGTTGGTGCTCTGTGTTTGCACAGGAAAATATTGGAGCATCTCTGTTTTTTATGGGGTAATGTCTCCCACTGTTGTTTTATCATGGTCTGTAATGTTTCGAGGTGAACCCATGCCTTTGAGATTGTTGATAAATGAATCTTAGTAATAAACTTTGAGGAAATGGAACAGCTGTGCCTGGTCTTGGTCCTCACATAAAGTGTGCCATGCTTGACTTCCATGACTTCTTCCAGGAATTAAGTTTAATTTGCATTTTTACACACACTCTTGTATACCAGACTTCCTTTTCCAAATAATATACTGTTTTATCTTCCTTCAGACAGTCTATTTTGAGGGTTTTTCCATTCCCAGAGCCAGTGTTACTCCTTCTGAAACAGGTAATGCTGGCTGGTTTAGCAACATCTTTTGTGGTGACTTAGCACAGGATGTTATTATAGAGCAGTATGCACTATTGTCCTCTAGAAGAGAATAATTAGGCTAATGATATTCATCATCTCAGCTCTCTTCATGCGAGACTATAGATTTGTGGTTCTGTTTTTCTGTTTTTTAAACTATGGTTGTATCTCGAGCAGAGACTTTTGCTGAGCTGTTCCAAGTCCCTTTCTAGAGCCTTTAATTAATGGTTTAATTAAAAATTCTGTGAGAGTTTACAACTAGTGTATATCTTGCATTCCGTGCACAGTTTTTAATACTGAATTCCGTTGGCAGTATATTTCTTGTCCATCCATGTCTCTTCACATCTCCACAGACTCCTTGCGGTCCTGTCAAGCATTGCTTTATATCAGAAACTGTCATCTGCTGATGCTCCTACCTTTCATCTCTCCTTACTGCAGCCTTTCTTTTGGTTTGTTAGACTGTGACATACTTTAAAACACAAGGATGTGGGAGATGGGCTGCTGCTCGTCTTTGGTGTTCTGCATGCTGAGCCTTTATTCTCACCCTTGCTGTTGGTTTCCCAACCAGGGTTTGGTATGTGTCTGTCCCACCACCTGCTTATCTTGGCAAGCCTGTGCTGCCTGTGGAGGTGCATGTGGCCATCCTTGTTTCCCTCCTCCTTGGTTGGGTAGGCAATGCACAGTGTGCCTTGTGTGAAATAACTTCAGGAGCTACTAAATGTCAAAGCTGCTCTCGGAAACTGGTGTGTGTGTCACAGCTGGCCAGGGTTGTCTTGCATGGTGACAAGTGGAGTTTGGGTTTATGTGGAAGTTACTGGTGGCCTTCTCAAAGCGGTCTGGTGTGGGTTCTTTTTTGCATTGAATTTGTTTTGTAAAATATATCCACATTGATAGTCTTAAGCGTAATGCACTAGTTCAGGGAATGAAGGGTTGAGGTGAACAAGACAGTCTTGCTTCAGTAGCTACAGCCATTTACGAATTAGAGAGGGGGAAAGAAATGCTTTGGCTGAAACAATCAACTTTCTTCTTTGGCCGGTAACTGTCAGTTGCTTTAGAAGCATTAAAAACTTGGATATGTTCCAGCCTTTATTGTTTCTTTCCCCCCATTATTTAGTTTTATGTCAAGAAATGCACCAACTCTAATGACTCAGATATGAGAATTCTATTTCCTTTAATTTTTTACCCCACCTTTTATGTACACATACATAGCATATTAACTTTTAAAAAGCCACTGTTTGAAATTAACACTAAGCAGTAACGATGAAAGTGTCTGTAAAAAACATACAGTAGTTAAAACTTACTGGAGAGGAGGTCCCACACGCATTGTTGTGTGAGTAGACAGCTGGCAGATGCTTTCTGGTGCTCAGAATTGCATAAGGAGAGGGCTCATCTCTGTTTTCCAACTGATTTCCACCACCCCCATCCAAAATTGTTTGTTATGATTTCCGTATCTCTAGGTATGTGACTGAAAAGCACAAGCTTTTTTTTTCCAAGTATTTCTGTGTACTCGTGAAACTTTTCATGAGCACTGAGGGGCATAGTTCAGTATTAATTTTTAATGGTCTGTAATGGCATTTTTAACTCAATGTGTGGTCCTTATTCTGAGTCACTAAAGCTTTATTGTTTTATTAAATAAAGTATCTTCAGAATCCACATATGTAGTGAATGCAGTGTAATGATGGTTAAAGTTCCATTTTGATAATAGCACCCATTTATGTGTTTCACTGGTTTTGCTGCACATTAACCTTAATTTTTTAGAGATTCATATTTGTTCTCTATTCAAAGGTTAAAAGAAATGTTGGGGTAGCTTCCAGCAATAAAACTAAACTGACCAGCTTTCCTGTGAAACTTCCAGTACTTCCTGCTTCTGTTCTGGCTTAAAGCTAGTGATGTTAAAAAAGCCACCCTTTCTTCTGTCATTTCCACTTCGGATTTTAGCCAGAATTTGAAAGCAAGGACATACTGTAACAGTGATAAATAAATACCAATTTAAAAATCCATCATGATTGCTTTATTTTCAAATGACAGTGGTCAGAGTTTCAGGTTTCTGTCATTTGTTTTATATAAAAGATACTTCTATGACTGCTTACACTTCCATGTATTAAGACAGTAGTGCATACATGCATAAGTATATATAGAGAGGAAAAAAATAGTTTGTAGGAAAACAAGCAGCTGGATAAAGTCAAATTCTCTGTAAAAAATTGCTTGATTTGAGGAACAATCAGAAGATTAGACCAGATAATGGAGTGTATGTTACTTTAGTGAAATTTATCAAGCAGCATGTGAATGCTGCCTTACTGTTCCTAATGCAAGCCCAGCTACCGAGAGCAAATGGTGACTGAGTGTTAGTCAATATTTCTGTACCTGTGGGTCAACTATTTTCCAGCTCTTAATTGGTTTATGTATGTAGTGTGCTGATGGTAACTTATCATAGAAATGTTTAGTTTGGAAAAGACCTTTGAGATAATTGAGTCCAACTATTAATCTAACACTGCCAACTCCACCAATAAACCATGTCACTAAGCACCACACCTACAGGTCTTTTAAATACCTCCAGGGATGGTGACTCAACCACTTCCCTGGGCAGCCTGTCTAGTGCTGACAACCCTTTTGGTGAAGAGATTTTTTTCCTAAAATCCAATCTAAATCTCCCCTGGCACAACTTGATGTGTTGCATCATTCATTTAGGCTTTTAATTGTCATGTTCCCAATACATCTTAGGTGCAGAGATATCCAAGTGGTGTTCATGTAGGATAGTATAGTTCTTTCTTTCCTTTAGAGTTCTTGCAACACTTGCCACGTGATGTTTGGTGTTTAGTGCTGGGTTGTAGGGAAGATTAAGGTGTCTGGAAAAAGGATCGCTTCAATTTTGTGTTGTAATAGTATATGCTAAATTAGAAAAAGTATATTTAGTGCGAGTTTTCTAATCTGAGGTCCAGCCTGTGCTGTATTCTTGAAAAGTAGCTTAACTTCCAGAGTCTCCCAAAACACACAGATAGTTTTACAGTGGGACATGTTTCTACAAAACTGTAGTCAACATGCTCCAAAAGCATGGGAAGGGAAGAATTTAAACCCAAGTTTCAATGGCAGTGAAGGAATAAGGAAAGGGTTAAAAACATAAAGTGGTCATTAGTATTGGATATGTAAATGAGTATGATTTCTCAAGCAGGTTTTATTTGTTGACTTTAAAACTTAGAAGCAAGATGTTTTTAGACAGTGTTGTTTATGACGAGATAAAAATGCAATAATGCAAGCAAATGCTCTGTCTTGTTCAGTCAAGCGTTGTTGGAATTTTTCTTGAATTGAAGACGTGTCGTCCCCACCCCCACCCTTGGTTATCTTAGTATTATCTGCATCGCATGTAAATGTTATGTGGCTACAGAAGAGACCTGAGCTGGTTTTGTGCGATCTAGCTCAGGGCCAGAAGCAATGTGCTTGAGTTTGGGCAGCAATAGGCAGCCTTGGCGGTTTGGGTGGCTGCCATCTCAGGGATGGATCCCTGTGCTTTAGAATCAGCATCACTGATGGGTCTAATGTGCTCCTGTACCTTCGTTGATGTAACTTGTATTACTCTTTATTTTACATCTGCAAGACTATATTTAAAAGAAAAAGTTTTAGAGGTTAAAGAAAAAATAATTATCCCTTGTGACAACAGACATCTGTCTGGCAATCTGTCTTTTGCATCATTACCTTGTAATATAAATAAAGTTTATAACATATGTAAGCAACAACGCTTGGACTCTACTGCAGTGTTATTTTATAGCACTATAACTGAAGGTCTTTATGCCTTACCATTTCATAAATTGGCTTGGGGTTTCTGTGGGGAAAATAATGCTGATAAAGTCATCAAATTTAAGAGATTAAGATAAGGAGGAAGTTAAATACTGTGAAAAGTGTTTCAATTGCAGAAATACAAACAGGCTTGTAAGAAAGATGCTAGGAAGCTGCCTATTCTCTGTTACAGTTTGAGGTCGTCAGTGAAAAAGAGGACTTTGTTTTTTGCACACCCTGAGGAATGTGCTCTCTTGTAGGTGGGGTACCTCTGAATGCTTTTAACAGCCTAATCAGCACATAAACAAAACCACTCCAAAGGCTGCTTTCTTAGTGGAAGAACTGTGCTTGTGTGGTATGCATTTCTGGCTAGATCCAAGTAGGGGTTTTTTAGAGGCCTTTTGCATTTTTTGTGGTAACCCTACGAACAAAATACTTGGAGAACACATCCCTGTGGTGTTCCTAGGTCTTCTCTTTTGTCAATGAACAGTTGTTTGAAAGCTGTGTTCAGAAGTACCCAAATATCTTTTCCAAGTGTGTCTTTGATAGATATTTCTATACTCTGCAATTTTTAATATAAAGAAATCTCCTACAGCAGTGTGCTTTTAAGGTGGTGTTCAACAGCAGCTTAAGCCAGCATGAGCTGGTGGTTTTGGTGATGATGACTTGGTAGGCAAGCTTCAAGTGTTAGACTGCAGTATTAGCAGTATAGGTTACTGCATAATCAGGCTTTTAGATTAAAAGCAACGGGTTGTGCTTCATGATTTCTGGAGAAAGTAAGCATTCAGTTTCCTGGTGTGAATTTCCTTGACTAGCTGTCAGACTGTTTTAACTTTCCAAAAGCCAGCTCTTATCTAATAATAGAAAATAGTGCCTGACCATTCACGCTGGTGCTAAGGAAAAAACAAGGAAGGCTCCCTGGTCCTCATTGTGACTTGATGCTGGGCATCTCAGATATGTGGCTTGTGTGGTGCAGAGGTGACCGACTGACTGATACTGGACTTTTGCCTGGCTCTCCAGTCTATCCAGATCTCGCTGGATGGCAGCACAGCCTGTGTCAGCCACTCCTACCAGTTTTGTATCATCAGCAAACTTGCTGAAAGTATGCTCTGTCCCTTCATCTAGGTCACTGATGAAGATTTTGAATAAGACTGGACCCAGAACTGACCCCTGGGGATCACCCACTAGCTACAGATCACCAACTGGACGCTGCACCACTGATTACAACCCTCTGAGCTCTATCGTTCAGCCAGTTCTCTACCCATCTCACCATCCACTTACTGAACTCACTCTTTCTGAGCTTACCCACAAGGATGTTATGGGAGACAGTGGCAAAAGCCTTGCTGAAGTCTAGGTGGACAACATCCACTGCTCTCCCTGCATCTACCTGCATATAGGTGTCTTCCAGTTAGGAAAGAAAACTGTATTAATGAATGCAGTTTCAAGGGCTGAAAGCAGGGAGATTCTGCCCGTGTGGTTGCACTGTTGTTGATGGTGACCTTTCTACTGCTGTGATTCTGGGAGACAAAGCAGCCATCTATAGCTGGGTTAAGCCTTCTCAAATTGGATGGAGCAAGACAGTGTTACCTTTCTTGGACCTGCCTCAGGCAGTGTACCATAGCTGAACAGTCTGCTAGTTTGGGTAGGTACACACAGAGGGTGGTTTGCCATATCTATTAATGAAAGGGTGTTAATGGGAGGATTCCTGTCATTATTATGAGGAGAGCTGGTCTGGTCTTCCACAAAACAGAGCCTTGATGTTTACCATAAAAAAAGTAATGCTGTGAGGTACTACTGTGGCCTCGTGTTCCACTGTACAGTAGCTCTCCACACTACTTCCCTTGGTTGTTGTCTTTGTGACTGTGGTTGCTGAAGTGAGGTATGTATATCCGCTATCTAGAAGCAGCTGCTTTCTTGACTGTGGTGTGGCTGCTGCTTGTGTGTTTTTGATCAAAATATAGTTAGGCATTTGAGTATATCTTTCATTTTTTTAAAGCTTCTGGATGCCTCTTTGAATTTGTGTCCCCGCTACTCCTGCTTTTTCTGAGCTCCAGCAGGGATAGTCTGGGTGTCTAGTTGTCAAGTATGGCATGACTAGAGATGTTCCTATTGCAGTGTGTTTCTTGAGGATGCTGTAGCCAAGGTGAGACAGGAAGGGAGTAACTCAGTAAGAGGAATTAGCTGTCTACAAGGACTATCCCTCCCTAGAAATACTCGTATAAGCATATATAAAAGTGATTGTGGACTAAGTTTGCTGTTACTTGAAAACCTTAGTTATCATGCAGTGTGACAGTGAGTGCCAGGAAGAGCTTTTTTTAAGCTAACATAACCAAGCAGAGAAGTAGTTTGAGTGCAGGGGGATGCCTCAGAGTAACTTCTCTGGCAAGAATACAGTCAAGTGTACCACCTAAATGGGGAAGAGTTGTTGTTCTTTCAGACATGACTTAACACATCCAAGTGCAGAGGGAGAAAATATTTGAGGGCTTTGCAGTGTGCTTTTCAGAAAATAGTAGTAGATATTTAAACAAAGCTCATACTAGGAAGTTTCTAAGGAAAAAAAATGCTGTGAAGAGCATTCCAGGGGCCTTGATTTGGAGATGCAGAGGAGAACATGCTGCAGTTTTGTTGGCAAGGAGCATACCTCTGGCTGACAAGTGTCTCATAGTGGCACTTGTGATTTCTCCCTGTTTAAACTAGTTATTGCATTAGATTGGTGGCGAGGAAGTGAAAGTACTCCATTTTCCTTCTGTGATGTTGAAATTAGTTGGATTTATGACATCAAGGGAGGAATCTAAGCCACAGGTAGAAAATGTATTCCAACTCCACTGTATCTAACAAGCTCTTATTTTTCAAATTTATTACTCTGTAATGTTATGCTTTGCTAGTCTGAAGTAAGCATTTTAGTGAAACTGAGTGCTCATTCACTGGCTTCCATGTCCCAGTGAAACTTGGTGCTTTGCAAGTGCTTTCTATTCTACAGAACTTCTGTTTTCTTTAGTTTTTGGACTATTGCCTAGTGTTGCTATTTCATGCTCTTGCCATAAAGTGGTGCATTAAAACAGGACGCCTTTGTCCCCGTGGTACCTTAAAAAAGGATGTCTTTGTGCCTCAGGCACTGCTGTTTTGAGGGGAGGGATTTGGTGGGAGGGAGCGGGTGGCTGGTGCTTACGGAACCCCAGAGGAACCAAGCAAAATGGTATCCATTCCTGGGGCCCTAGTAGTTAAGTACACCTTCCCCAGTGTTTCCCTGCTCTTTTACTTTGGCTCTGCAAATTACCAGAGCTGCAAAGAGCTCCTGGCTCTCTGTGCTTGAGGATACCTTGGGTAGTTGAGTGCTTACTTCATCTTCTCTGTGGCCTCCAGGCTGCAATGAGGGCATGGAGGCCTTGCACTGTGGGGCTGCCGGTGAAGTCCCTCCTCCTTGTCCTAGTACAAGTATCACTGAATCTGGGCAGATCCTGTGCTAATTGAGCTTTAGTGGTAGGAGTCTTTTGTGGTAAACAGATTTAGCAAAAGATGTTGTTCTGAGGCTGAGCCATCCTCAGCAGTGACTGTAGGTAGTCGCAGAGCAATGACCTTGGCTGGCTTCTGCTGCATCTGGCTTCTGGGTGATGGGAAGGGGAATGTGGCAATGGAAGGCTCTTGCTATGCTGTGTTCAGTGATTGCTTTCCTCTAGGTGTTTTTGGGATGAACCCAGTAGTCTTGCTAGAGTGCAGTAGTTCTCAGAAGTCCAGTGCAGTTTTGCTAGGGAGCAGACAAGGGGAGGATTTCTGCTCTCCTTGATAAAAATAGTCTTTGGCTAAGGAGAAATTGAGATTCCCAGAAACTGAACTTGATGCACTGGGCAAAAATTGGCCTGTTTGGAGGTGCTTGCTGCAAACTTGCTCACGAGCTCCCCAGGGGTAGGCATGTGGTATTGTCTCTGACAGCTGAAAGGCTGAGAGTATTCCCCTCCCGTACATGGGAGAGGAATATTCCGCATAAATCAGTTGTCATTGGCTGTCAATTTATCTGAGAGTTTTCGGAATTAGACTTAGATGTTTGGGGCTAAAAACTAAGTAACTGGTGTCTGAAGCTGATGTCATCTTCAGGAATGAAGACTAGCAAAAGGAGGGCAGTGAGTACTTGAGATAACATACATTTCTGATGTTAACATGGACATATTTTGCATGTCATGAGGTAGATTTTTTTATTTTTTCTGCTTTGCAGCTCTCCCTTACCAAAAATAAGTAAATAAATATTTATAAAAAACTACACTTTCTTTGAGCTCTGATGATTTAATTGCAAACCTTGTCCTTCCTGATGCTTTATTATCCCCAAATTAGTCCATAGGCAGGTATGTAGGAGGACTTGATGGGAAAACCCATAAACAGGCAGTGTTGGATGAAGGAGCTGGTACCACTCATGCTGGCCCCCTAGTGGCAGTGGGACCAGCCTGGCTATAGACTGTTCTGGAGCTGTAGGGTGACCGTGTATTGCAGTCTGATTCTCTTTTAATTGGTGGGGTTTAATAATGAACCCTGCTTCTTCCTGCAGTAGCAGTGCCATACCCTGTCAGGAGGTACTGATTCTGGCAATATATCCGGTCCATGATTCCTTAGAGGGAGAATAAAGTTGTTCCTGTTTCCTCTGTGCAAGTTGTATTTTGATAAGTAAGATGACAGAACAGCAGAAATGCAAGTTTACCAAGTTTTGCCTGGTAATGGGTAGTGCATGCCAGACTGGTTTTGTTACTAAGTGACATTAAACGGAGTAACTTAAATGAATCTATTGTTGCTGTGTTGGGGAATAACTCCATGTCAAGTTAATCAACTCTGTTTCAGTCAGTAATACGCTTGCTTATCGCTTCTCCCTATTTGAAAAAGGGTGGTAGTGATTCTTCTGTTTTGGACCATTGGGAATGAAAACATTCAAAATATGAACTGCAGTCCTCTTACTTGCTGGTTACCATAGAAATCCAAATAAAGAATGTTCTGCAAATAGTGTAAATATAGCACTTAACTTTCACAGTTCTCACTTTCTTAAAGACATGCCATTGTTCAGATTTCTGTAGGAACTTATCAGTGAGGGCTACTGCACACATTCTGAATAAAATCGCTGTAAAAGTGCTGCATTTACACTATTTGCAAAGTATTCTCAGCATCAGAGAATTTTTCCATTACTGATTTTTAACATCAATTTGTCGTTGAGACTGGCCATGGTAAACGAAACCAGAAAAAGCTGCTTTGCACTCTTTGTAAGAGCTGCAAAATGCTCAAGATTTTATGGATGAGTTGCCTACAGAAATGTTGCTGTGATTCCAGTGGGAAATGCAACCCAGTGACATGCAGAGCAGCCATTTTAAAGCTGTAGCTAGAAACGCAGGAAGCAGCAAGGGGTCTTGTCTGGAAATGTGCTGCTCTTCTGGGGACCACTCAGGCTCTCCCCTGGTCCAGCTTTCTTGAATCATTGCATAGCCCAAAAATGGGGAATGGAGGAGAGATGGCTTTTGGGTGTCTTTTGCCTTTGCAGGTGGTATGGTCTGACTTACAGTGAGTTGGTTTGTGACCTAATATCCTTTTAGGAGATGAGAATTGTTGTAACGCTAGTCCAGGTTTCCTCCACTGTCATTAGGAACACATTATGCATGTCTTACCTGGTGAGACCTGATGGTACTTTCACCACTTTTCACTGTTTCAAACTAAATACTAAGACTTTTTAAAAAACTATTTTTTTTAAAAAAGCAACCACTGTAGTTTCCTCAGTTTTCATCTGTTTCCAGTCATCTCATATAATCTAAATCACTTTAGTATTCCACTGATATTTTTTAAAAATTATTGTTAAACTTTTTTTTTTTTTCCTAGGGATGTCTGGCTGGTAGTAGTAACCTACTTGCAGAAAGAGCTATAAGCATGTAAGAATTTTAAATGCATTTCCATCTGGTGTTGTTTATGGCTTGGTAACAGGAAGAAAAATGTTTTTCATTTCTGCAAAGTAGAGGATTTTTTTTTTTTCCCTTCCTGATAATTAAAAACTGAATCTAAAAAGCAAAATGGAAATGTACAGGTTTCCAGTGTCAGGTTCCTGAGTTGTGCCCTTACATCAGTACACATCTGAGGGAGATCATAATCAATCTTCATCATGTGATGGATGGGCAAACTTTGGATTTTTATTGGCAAATGTGGGCTGTTAGGACTTCCCAGCTGCTCTTTAAGCAATGTAGCTGTAGTCCTGAGATGCTGCACTCTTGGAAGTTTCTAACTTATCTCTACACGTCATCTGTAACTAAACCAGATACAGTTCCTACGCCTACTTCATGTTCAGGTATCGGACGGATAATTCTGTGCAGTACTTATTTGGGTGTTGGCATTCCAACAGCTAAGTAACATCCTGGTGCAGGTTTTGAGAAAATTAGGCAGCAAATCTAGTTGAGGAAGTTACTGGCACTTGCCTGAATTATTTATTTTTTAAAATATATTTTATTCCCCACCCCTCCCCCAACTCCCACTTCTTATCTTGCCCTGGCAGCTCTGGGTGGGTGAAGTGGTTGGCATTTCTAGTCTGGAGAGTGCTGAAACTTTTGCAGATGTTATCAGTTTTGCTGTATTTGTCCAGCAAATGCAGACACCTTTTTAATGGCCAAGATGACAGTGCTGGGAGGTCTGCTCTTTCTCAGTGACTGTGTTATTTGATGTGGTTGGTGCTGATCCGTTGCTATCCCTTATGAGCTGTGCATGCTGCATAAATGGCCACAGTAGGTGCTTTACCTTTGTGTCACTCCAGTCTGATCTGGCCAGTGTGCCTAGCTTGGGGTGCCTCTAGGGAAACGGGATCCCTTCCTGTGAAGGATTTGTGTTTGAATGTACCTCTGAAAGTGAGGAGGAATAATACAGACGTCATTCAGTAAGGCTGAGAACTTCTCTTTTTTTTAAGGTCAAAAGGATCTGGGGGACATATTTATTATTTAATAGATATTTGATAACGTTTCAAGTCTGTTTTCTTGATGTCCTGCCAAAAGAGAAATAATTGTTTCGGTAGTAGCTTTAACAAACTTACTGATAAGAAGCTGATCTGAACTCTGATTTATTTCCCCCCCCCTTTTTTTTTTTTTTTTTTTTAAATGGATCTGCACTTTTACCTTTATTTTTGTGTGTGTGTGTGTGTGTCCCACTTTCTAAAAAGCCTACTCAGCGCATCTAGCAACTGTTGTATCTGTTGACTATGGGCTGTGTTTTCAGATGCTTGCAAAAATAGTAGACGGTAGAATTTTATCTATGCAATATTTTGCTTAGATTTGTGCTAATTTATTTTCCTCCACTAACTCATTAAAATTGAAGGCAGTTCCCACTAAGGTACAGTATGATAAAAGTTGAATTTAGATACAACGTCAACCAATTATAGTCTAGTGCAAGAATATAAATTTCACTTGAAATACACTTAATTTGAAGCTGAAATTGTTTCAAATGCAATTAATAGTATGCTTTTTTTGACTTCTGATTTACACATGGTTTTTTGACTTCTCGTAGCTATTGGCTCTGTATCTATCCTCGCAACAAAGAAACTGTTAATTTAATATTTAATTATTTAATAAATTAGATTTACTTTTCAGTTTCTTCAGCAGTTACCAAAATTCAAATAGTTTTATGTAGACTTTTCTATATTCTTCTCTTCAAAGAAACAGAGATTCACAAAACAGCACAGAATTGCTCAACTGAAGGTTAGACAATAAAGGTGAAAATTTTAAGTCCCCTTTTCTGACTTCCCTTCCAACCCAAACAATTCTATGGTTCTGACCTCAATGAGAGCAGGGAGGTCAGTGAGCGATCTGCCTGCAGTACTCATGAGCCATGTCCATGTACACAGGACGTGCCTTAGCATGGTGATGAATGAGGAGATGGAGTTGTGCTGTTTTCAGAGAAACAATGCAGTGGTTGTTTCTTTGTTGTTGTTGTTGTTGTTGTTGTTGTTGTTTTGTTTGTATTTTGGGGGTTTTTTTGTTTCTTTTTTTTTTCTTTT
>JANHGN010018326.1:38724-49559 GCA_024605025.1 Megaceryle maxima
ATGGAGTTGTGCTGTTTTCAGAGAAACAATGCAGTGGTTGTTTCTTTGTTGTTGTTGTTGTTGTTGTTGTTGTTGTTGTTGTTTTGTTTGTATTTTGGGGGTTTTTTTGTTTCTTTTTTTTTTCTTTTTCTTTGTTTGTTTGTTTTCCCCCTGTATTCCTTTCTTTTTTTTTTTTTTATTATAACAACTTGGGAGTGTCAAGTGAGATCACCAAACTTTGAAATGCTGTGATTTTAAGAACTGCATGTAGATGTGTAAGCCATTTAGTTTTGAGCACTGCAGAAATAACTGATTCAATTGAGTTGTTTCAGTTATAATTGAAACTGAGAGAGGATGAGTGTATACAGGTACAGAAAGTTTACTGCTCTCACGGACTGAAAAGTATCCTTTTAGCCAAATGGCTTTGAGTAGAATGAAAATTAATGTTACAGCTAAGCCACTGGGTTACTGCTGGAAGAGGTTATCCTTATTTCTGTTTGTTTGTTTGGTTTGTTTTGTTTTCCCCACATCTGTGATGTGGCTCTGCCCCCTTGTTTCAGGCGGCTCTGGGGCTTTTTTTTTTTTTAATATCAGTCACTGGGACACTGCTAAGGTTTGTCCTACTCTGCCCCATTCTGTGTTCTGCTGGGTTAGTTTGTGTATGCTCCCTGCCCAATTAAATGGGTGCCAGAATGGGCGCAGGAGGATCAGGAGGCGTGAGAAACTTTGCCTTCACTCTCATGTGGTCTTGCATGCTCAGTGTATGCTAAGCCTGTCAGGTAAGTGGGAACCCCACTGAACAGAAGTGCTCTGGAAATCCAAAGTAAAGCCTTTCTTACGAAAAGGGAGTAGGTCTCATCACAGAGAAGCAAAACTTCCATAGTTCTGTTTCACTGGTCACAGGGAGGAGTGTCAGATTCTGGGTGTACTGTGTTTTATTTTATTAGAAACATCAGAAGTTTCTTGGGGTAGCAGAGAAATGATTTGTCAGGGCTCTTGCAAACTGGAATTGCTCAGATTGAAGACAGACATTGAAAGTCAGTGGGCATTCATCACTGTTCAGCACTTCAAAGTAGCTAAAAATGCAGCTTTCTGCTGTTGGATCCTTAGTATCTCACTGTATATTGTCATTGCTCCTGTTTCTGATCTGTGCTTCTGACTGGCTGGTAATCCTGTCCCTTGTTTTATGCTTGTGTTGTGGGTGTGAATTCCCAGAGGTATGAGTCTGAGTCCTTTGGGTTTCCTTTCAGGTGTGAGGAGGAGGAGGAGGAGGCCAATCTCTGTTGCAAGCTCACAAGAAAGAGTACTGTGAGAAATTGCTTCTTGTGTGCACAGAACCTGGCTGCTCCTCCAGCAGCAGAGTGGTTACAGAGCCTTTTTCATTCACCCTGTTTGTCTTCCTCTGACAAAGTAAATAGACACTAATTATCCTGTTGATTACATGGTGCAATTTCCTTGTTCATTTTAAATAGCAGCAGTTCTGTGCCTCTGCCAGCTTAAGGACCTTTGACACCAGTTTGGCCTTGACTTTTACAGTTGTCAGCTATATACTGTACTGTAGTAATCCGTCCGAAAAGACAGTGCTTCAAAAAGTGAATAGACTTTGAGAATAAATGTTTCTACTACTTCTCTCGTGTAAGCATCAGCAGTATAAAGCTTTTGTGCTGTGGAAGACTTCTGCAGCTGGTATCGGGTTTAAATCAGTCATTGTGTTTGACAGCTATTCTGACAGCTGGTACTTGCAGTTGGGTACACTGCAGCAACAGCATCTCTGGGGAGAGCTAAGATGTTGTGCATGAGCTCAGGTCTCTCCCTGTCACCATGAAAGATTTATTCTTTCATAGAACTTTGTATCAGTGTTAAAGGCTTTGGCAAAGCCTGTATGCATTTTGATAAAGTTATTTAGTTGTCATAAATGTTGTCCTGTAAGGATCTGGCTATACCCTGTAAGATACAAAGCATCATCTCAAGGGAAAATTGTAATTCATGATGCCTTAACAGGCATCATCATCAGCTGTTTTTACTATTTCTTGATCTAAACCACTAAGTTGAATTAATTTGCTGCATGTTTGCTCCCAACTCAACCATAGCATAGTAAAATGAGTGAGGATTACAATTACCCTGTTTTGAGCCATCTTGCTGTTTGAAATTGCTTCTGTGGACTGCAGTATCAATCACTAGGGAGCTGGTGCAGTAGTTACTGGAGACTAGCTCTGTTAGGAAAGCAATAGCTCCTTACAGAATTCAGTCATGGGCTCAAGTATATACATTATCCTCTAGTGTGTAAATTGTTCAGTCTCAGGTTTATTGTTCACAGTTGTATTCCACCAAACAGAGCAACTAAATAAATCTCTTTAGAAGAAATGCTGTTGGGTCAGGGCCATTTATAGACCCTTAGGTTTTCTATGGTTAAGATTAATCCCAACATTAGCTTTTTGCTTCCCTCAAATGTGTTTATTACCTATGTATTTTTATCCCTTAGAACATTAAACTGATACAGTAGATTTGTCTTATTAGCTAGCATAAATTGCTGCTTCATTTATCACTTAAACAATATTTTTATAACTGCTTTTTTTTTTTTTTTTGGTTGTGTGTGGTGTTCTGTTTTGTTATGAAGAGCCTTACCTTTATCTGAAATGAAGGAAACCATAAGAGCACATAATAACAGTGTAGCTTAGGTTTAATGATGACAGTGTGTACGTGCATATTATCTTTTGTTGGTGACTGTGGAGAAGTTTTGCAGACTTTCAGAAAGCCTCTTCTGTCCTGGAAATTAGGAATTAAGATATTAGAAGATGGGTGATTTTTAGGCAGTAAGCTATATTACAGCAGTAGGTAACAGTAAGCTTTTCACTCATCTCGCCTACTTTGTGTGGGCAGGTTTGGCTGAATTCCTGAAGATCCATCTTCCCTCTTGGGGGCTTTGGTGTAAGAGTGGTTAGTCTGAGTCTTCTCTGACTGTTGAGATATTCTTATTTGTAAGTAATAGGCGATTTGGATTTCATATGGCTCTTGCTGTGTCTCATTTACTGGTTTATTGCTTTCTTGTACCTTGCTTTGGTTCTCTAGTTTGGAAATTGTGAGGAGAGCTCCTCTGACTCTGTGTTCTGTGTACAGGATATATATGTAAAATATATATATATATCTGAATGGAGGGTCTCTAAACAGTCCTAAACCAATTTATTAATACACTTGTAAAGGATGTTATAGTTTCTCTCTTCCAGGTTGTTTTAACATACCTGTCAAGAAGCCACAGGTACTACTTGTGGTGGTTGTGGCTTTTAGTAGGTATGTAAATCATCCTGCAGTGAGCTTAAGCAACTTATACAAGGCCCCTCTCACTGTTAGTAGTAAAATAAAATCCTCAATCTTCTATTCTCTGAGCGGTTACTCTGTGTTTAGTATCTGTATGATTTTTTCATTAGCTTAATACTTAAAGAAATCTTGTGATGCTGGTTTGATGGAGAGATGGCAAAAAATAGATGCCTACAACTATTGAGTAAGTTGTAGCTAACTAATGGGAGTACACCTCATGCAGCAGCATGGTTGCAGGTATTTACCTTTTATGGTACTTAAGAGAATGACTTGCCTAAGGAAGTCTGAGTTTTATTGGCATTCCAGATGTGCTCTCTTACTGTGTGAATAAAGGAAACATTATCCTTGCTACACTGCATCTCTGAGGAAGAGATGGAGGCTTGGGAAGCAAGTCTTAAGTGCAACAGAAGAATCTTTTCTTTTAGCACTATCAGGTGAAATAAAATCACTTGTTTAAAACCTCTGTAGTATCTGTGTGAATTTATTTTTTTTCCTGACTGTAATCACTGTTCTTCTGTTTCATTGCCTCCCGTAATCACCATCTTTTTTTCTTTTTTTTTCTGTTTGCATAAAGCTTGACTGCCACCTTTACTCTGAACAGGACCCTATTGTATCTATAGATGGGTGAATAAGCTGTATTCTGTGTCCTGGTAAAGGTCTGCAATAAAGATTGTGTATGCAATTTCTTGAGATTCAGTTTCTAGCTGTTACTTTAGTAAAATTTAGAAAAAGCTTTGCTTGTGGAATAGACAAATTGTTATTTTTAAAGGAAACCCAGCTGTTTTTTAAAAGAATTGCGTGTGTTGAAAATAATATGAAGACAAAAGGGTATTTTAAACTTTTTTGGTACCTTGTATCTTCATCAGGCAAAGATAAGCTTTGTCAAAGTTTGGTTAAATTATACCACTGGTTGTGTTTCATGCACCACTAAATTCACATTAATTTCAAAGCAGCAGTTGTACTTGTTAAATGAAACAACAGAATTTTTAGTCACTATTTAAAACCAAACTTTTCCTCACAGCTAGAGAGAAAACAGCACGTGTTCAGAAAAGGCAGACTGTTATGCTGTGTATTTGTATTTAAAGGCAGATCATAGATTAATCGAATGGTTTGGGCCAGAAGGGACCTCTAAAGGCCATCTAGTCTGACCTCCCTGCAATGAGCAGGCTTATCCTCAACTAGATCAGGTTACTCGGAGCCTTGTTGAGCCCCACCTTGAATGTCTCCAGGGATGGGGCCTCAACCACCTCCCTGGGCAACCTGTTCCAGTATTCCACCACACTCATGGTAAAGAACTTTTTTCTAACATCCGGTCTAAATCTACTCTTCTCTAGTTTAAAACCATTGCCTCTCGTCCTGTCACTACAGGCTTTTGTAAACAGGCCCTTTCCTGCCTTCATGTGGGTCCCCTTCAGGCACTGGAAGGTGGCTATTAGTTCTCCCCGGACCCTTCTCTTCTCCAGGCTGAACAACCCCAGCTCCCTCAGCCTGTCCTCATAGGAGAGGTGCTCCAGCTCTCTGATCACTTTCATGGCCCTCCTCTGGACCCGCTGCATCAGGTCCATGTCCTTCCTGTGCTGAGGGCTCCAGAGCTGGACACAGTATTCCAGGTGAGGTCTCAATAGAGCAGAGCAAAGGGGCAGAATCACCTCTCTCGATGTGCTGGCCACACTACTTTTGATGCAGCCCAGGATGCAATTTGCCTTCTGGACTGCAAGCACACACTGGCTTGCCCTCTTTCACTGTGGCTTAAAGTTTTGAAGTGGTTGGATGGCCTATCTGCAGTATAATGATGGTTTGGCTCCAAACTTGATGAATGGCGCTGGAGTTTAGAAAGTGGCATGCTTGTCTCCTGCCCTGGCTGTAGCTTGGGCTGCTGGCCAGGCCTGGCAGCACCTCCTTAGATCTAATGGGTCTCTGTATTGGGTTTGGTAGTGGGGGTTACAGGGGTGATGTCTGTGAGAAGCTGTCAGAAACTTCTCCTGTGTCCAATAGAGCCAATGCCAGATGGCTCCAAAATGGACCTTCCACTGGCCAAGGTTAAGCCCACCAGTGATGCTTGTAGCACCTCTGTGACAACATATTTAAGAAAGGCAAAAAACCTCTGAGACGGGAGACAGTGAGAATAGGTGTGAGAAACAATGTCTGCAGACACCAAGATCAGTGAAGAAGGAGGGGGAGGAGGTGTGCTGCGGGCCCCAGAGCAGAGATTCGCCTGCAGCCCATGGTGAAGACCATGGTGAAGCAGACTGTCCTTCTGCAGCCCTTGGAGACCCACAGTGGAGCAGGTATCCACCTGCAGCCTCTGGAGGATGCCACACTGGAGCAGGTGAATGCTGTAAGAAGGCTGTCACACTGTAGAGAGCCTTTGCTGGAGCAGGCTCCTGGCAGGACCTGTGGAGAGAGGAGCCCGCTTTTCAGCAGGCTCGCTGACAGGACTGGGGACCCATACTGGAGCAGTTCATTAAGAGCTGCAGTCCGAAGGACTCATGTTGGAAAAGTTCATGGAGGGTTATGTCTTATGGGAGGGACCCCATGCTGGAGCAGGGAAGGAGAACAAGGACAGTATTCCTTCAAGAATCTTTTTGTCCATTTCAATGCCAATATTGATCTGTCTTAGAATTACTTAAAAGTATTCTTTATCAAGAGGGAAGTGGGCATGACTGGCAAGGAAATGCTGTCCCTGGTCTGGGAGGGTTGTTCATCACACCTAAGACAAGGGAAGCATGCCAGGTGACTTGGGTAATGCTTATTTCCTCTCTTGGGGTCTGTTTTATTTAAGCCATTATAATAGAAAACTTTGCTCGGCTTGCAGAAAGCACAGTCACTTCATTAGCCTAGTAACGGATGTTTTGGGGTTTCACAGGATATTTTTGAAAGCTTTATTGTGTAAAAGGTGGCAACTGCTTGTGGGTATTTAACTGTTCTCTTCCTTATCACCAGTTCATTATACAGAAGTAGGAAGAGAATCTGCTTCTGCTTTTTGGTCTGTCAGCAGCATCTTTGTGTTGTGTGTCCAGACTGTATTAGGTGTCAGGTGGATTACTCCATTCTCAGCTAATGCAGTGCCATAGTCAAATAAATGACTTGCTCTTACTGTAACTTAGCTACCCCATGCCATTAGGTTTGAAAACTCTGTTTTTGTTGACTGTACCAGCCATGTTAGTGTTGTGCTAAATATGGGCATAAATATTCATGTGCCTGTATGATGACCAGCAAGGAAGGGTGTAGTTCATAATGTAGTGATCCACCGCCAGCCAGTGACCTCTGCAGAATACATTTTGCTTACAGGCATCTCCAACTGGGACTTGATCTTGTATTATTTCATTGAGCTTAGTGAGCTTTTGTATGACATTATTTTCTGCTGGTTTGATACAGTGATACTGTAAGAAGAAGAGCCACAAAGCCTGTCTCTTGGGAATATTTGCTGAATGGTAGTAACTGAGCTTTTTAAATAATCCTCTGTGTTAAGGTTTAAACATACAACAGTATATCTGTTCTATACTAATTATGGATTTTATTTTTTTGGTAACTAGAAATAGATTTGGGGTTTTTATTTCTTTTAGCAGCCTATCTTTAGGTGAGTTCACAAGCTGCTTGTTACAAGTACAGACAGAGGATCAATTGAAAAGATGGTCAGTAATAAATACCCCAGGAAATAAGGTGGCAGATCACAACTGGCACAAATGCACTGAGAATTTCAAAGCATCTTTTGAGATCAGTTTTTTAAATATGTATCTGTTGTAGCGTATTACATGGAAGGTATGTGGTGTTTTGTTGGTGGTTATGTTTAGTGTTTTGGTGTTGTGGTTTGTTGTTGTGTGGTTTTGGTGGGGTTTTTTTTGTTGTTGTTTTTGGGGGTTTTTTTGTTTTTGTTTGGTTTTTTGTTTTTGTTTTGTTTGGTTTTTTTGTTGTTTTTGGTTTTTTATATATATAAATAGTTATTTAATGTATTGATTTCTCTAAAGATTTAATAATGACCTGGCCACATACTCCTTTGCAATCACATGTACATAAAAAACCACACCAGTGTTAATTATAGAAAAAGGGTGCAGAATCCTAGCCCCACTGATTTCACTGGGAACAGGTCTTGTCTGCTAATTACTGCTGTGAACAAGATTTTCTCCTCACACCAAAGCATTCTCCATTGATTTAAGACCTGCTTTACTTACCATGATTCAAAGTACCTTTGCCTGTGGTGCTGTCCCCTCCCTTAGGAAGGGATGTAGAACACTTCCCAGGTTTCTGTGACGTTTTCTAGGCCTCAGACCCATTGAACTCTATTGTTGGTGCTTTCACAAACTTTCATACTGTTGTGCCTATTAATACAAACTGACTTGCAGAACTGGCATCTCTTTGCCAGGTAACTATTTCTCTGACCAGGTACCCAGTTTACAGGGACTTGCATGATGTTACCCTGAGTGAAACTCCATCAATGCCTTTTGGAACTCCCAGGGCTTTGGGGAGTGTCCAGGGGCTTTTGTGCCCAGCCTGGCTGGTGTTTCTGACAAAAGGCATCTCTTTAAAGAAGGGTGTTACTGTGGGCAGTGTACACCAGCGGCTTCTACATCCTCTGGGGGTGGCTTTGCTTGACCAGTGTTGGCATCGCCCTTCTCTTGCTTTCCCAAGAGGCAAGGAGAGAGCAGGGCTGTCCCTGTGTCAGCTACTTCATCCTCCTTCTGGACCTACAGAGAAGGAGGAGGACTTACTTGTGCTGAGATGAGATCAGGCTCCTGTGTGAAATTTACATGAACCCATGTATGAATTTCTTTAAGCTGTAGGTATAACCCCAATGAGAGCTTTTTTTCTTTGTCCTCTTTGTAAACAGCACTGAAAACAGAAGGGGCAGGATAAAAGTCAAGCACACTCGTGAGGTTACATGTGTCATCTGAGTCGTTAGTGCTGGCAATCCTCCTGGCCTGTCACATGTGCCAGATGTGACATCTTTCAATGAAGTTTAAAGGCATGGTGAAAGATTATGGGCATGGTTTCATATTGCTTTGGACTGCTCCAAAAGTAACGTTTTAAAAGCTGTTGCCGACAACAACTGTTAAAGGAGGAGAGTGTCTGTCTCTCTTCTTGAAACTATTGCAACAGGCATTTTCCTCCTGCCTGGCACCCTTGTGGCCCCGTGTCCACACCAATCAATTCGAGGACCCAGCTGAAAAGTAAGCCCTCAAAGAAGATGAATCCTTGTTACAGTGTCGTCTTGATAAGGTGGCTGAGCCAGTCTAAAGGCCAACTGCTGCTCAAAGGGACAGTTGGCTTAAATCAGTGTAGATGTAACACTGTACTGTTACATGAGGCATTTCACCCTGCTGGCCGTGGAATAGTGACTTTGACTTTTGCTTTCTGCAGCTGAATGTATGTGAAATGATTCCTTAAGCTGAGGTGAGCACTGCCTGTTTGTGCTCAGTTTAACCTGTTGAGTCCAGGACTCAGTATAAAGACAATTCCAGCTCTTGTTTTTGCTTTATACTGTGCTTAATAGCAATACTCAAATTTTTCTGTTGCTTTTGACTATGAGAATAAGGTGTTTTTAAATGAAGATGCTGAGTTGGCTGGCCTTGCAGGCATCTAAAATGTGTACCTGTGTTCATCCACATACGTATACACACGCACACTTATCTCTGATGGGAAGTCTTGGAGCCACTGGTTCCCCCTGCTGGTAGGTCTGAGCACAGCCAGCTTCTTAGGTTGGTAAACTGGAAACAGTGGGAACGATTTTTAGTTTCTGCGGACTTCAGCTGAGGTTGTAGCTGCTCACTTCTCATACTGCTTTTTAGCAACTTCTGGCACTGTTTAGATTTTGAAGTGTCTGGTAGAGTTTTAATATTTTGACTTTCAGGTGGTCTCACGTCAGCTACCTGTGTTCAACCTTGGTGTGACCGGTCAGTGATTCTGTTCCTAGAGCTGTAACTCTGCTCTTGTACAGGTTCCGAGATCTCTTGGAAGTGGCATGTGTGAATAAAACAAACAGTTGTAAGCTCCAAAAGAGGGTTTTTTTGGGTTTTTTTGGTTTTTTTTTTAATTTTAAGTTGTGGCACAGACCTTGATCTAGGTGCAGTGAAATTAGTGTCTAATTCCCTTCGATTTACTGGAGGTTTCCTCGAGACCTCTCTTAGCAATACTTTGGTTCAATTTGTTCTATTATATGCTTTGCCTCTTGTTGTAGAGCACCTTCTTCTTAATTTTAAGTTTCATAATACTTCGCATCTTCAGTCATCGTTTAGCCAGAGAGAATCAATATGCAGACAGCTCCAGAATTCTCCTGTCCAAGCCAGCATTGTTCACATGTTTCAAGCCTTTATCAGTAGTCATTTAAGAAGCTATCAAGCCCCACTGTCTCTGTTGAAGAGGTTACAGTTTTTTTTACTGTATTGATTAACTTAACTGGTTTGAGTAAATTTGACCGCCTGTGGCTACTGCTGACCTTAAATTCCTGCAGTACCTTCAAGCGAAATTCTAAACATAGCTGGCATTCTTGGTACAGCATGAGTGGGTGCGGTGAGAATTTGGGGGCAGTAGGAAAAAGCACTATGGTGTGTATCCAGGGCATTCTTTTATTTGGATTAAAACAAACAGCAACAAAAAAAGTCTTATTCTGTGCTAAATTGAATTTGGGAGCACAGCACTGAGATGAGATACATTGACCACAGTGAGCGGTATCACACCCCCTGGTTTCTTACTGATGTGAATGGTTTGGCATGAACTGGAAAAAATTCTATATACTGGGGGGTGGGGGGGGAAGTTAAATATAATTCCCTGGATATAGGCTTTTGTTAAAACAAGGGGATGCAGAAGCCCACAAAGTAGAAATACTGAGTGCAGTCCTACTGCATGTAGTTTTGTCTGCAACTGTCAGAAAGGGTTTTTCAAAGTAATTAAGAATATGCTTTTGTGTTGCAGGGTAGAATATGGCTAAACTGAAGGGAATAAAACTTTGAAGCCTATAGGATGGTTGAGGAAAGCTTTGTATAGCTTAAGGCAAAGATCTGGTCGATGCTGTTCTGAAATCAGAAGTCGTACAAAGAACAATGGGAAGTCATTGGTACATGCAGGAAGCAAATATATGATTCAGGAATAACATTTCTGACATCTAAGTACCAAATGTCACATCATCTGACAGCTGTTCTTGGAGTTTGCTCTTTAGGTAGTGATTCTCATCACCTTTCTGGAGCTGATGATTTTGTATCTTCTATCTTCCTAATTTCTCTGCTGTGGGAAGCATATTTTTTCCTGTTGTTGCTCAAATAGTTAACCATCGTTTTCTTAGGAGAAAATGCAAGATCTCTTCTACCAGTAGCCTCGTAGCCTCAGGTTGGGTTGTTTGGTGTGGGTTTGTGTTTTGTTGTTTGGTTTGGTTTTGGTGTGGGTTTTATTTTGTTTCTTTGTGGTGGTGGTGGTTGTGTGTTGTGTGTGTTTTAGTTTGGGTTTTTGCTGTGGTGTGGGTTTTGGTTTTGTTTTTTTTTTTTTTCTGCAAATTGTTTTATTTTCTGCCTACTGGGATCCTGATGAATTGTTCCAATCTAGCAACAAAG
>JANHGN010018326.1:71956-94555 GCA_024605025.1 Megaceryle maxima
GTATTTAGTATTTTAATGAAAAAGATACCGCTGTTGTACTAAATATTTTTTTTTTTTTTTTTTTTTTTTTTGTCTCCCCTCTTGTCCCTCAGTTAAGCATTTCGAGCTGTACTTTGGAAGCAGCTGACAGCGTGCGGTAATGTGCTGACTGGCATTATGGGCAGGCGGTACCCAGGGGCTCACTATCGGCCAAGCAGCTCATGTATGTATGCAATTGGTCTAATTTATTTCTTGCTTTCCCATTTTTGAAGGCTGCTATGTTTCTAAATTCTGTAATAGTGTTTATAAGTGATGCTGACATATTCTAATTGCTGTGTGTACCCCAATGGTAAGTATACTGATGTGTCTTTAAACTGCAAAGGTGTCTTCTGGAGTTTTAAAAAGCAGCTTATGGTGTGACTTGACCAAGTCTATGCAGCATGCTGTATTTTGTGCTGTGTTTTGCATTTGAGGTTTCCTACTTAATTTATTACAGGGTTCAGAAGTTTAGCTGCTATTTGTCTTTGTTCCTATCCCAAGTTTTTAGTACCAGCAATCTTAAAATTAACAAACTACTTGAGCTTATCCTAAAATATTACTGTGCACTATAGCTTTAATTGCTTACAACTGCAACTAACATCTCCAGTTGAGATTATTTATATGCTTGAGTTCAATATTATTGCCATTGGGTTTTTTCCTCTTAATTGTATCCTGTTGGATTACATTACATTATCCACAATATCCCCCTGCAGCGCTACTGACTGGAGGAAGAGTGGCTGGAGAGCGGCCTGGCAGAGAGGGACCTGGGAGTGATGGTTGACAGCCACCTGAACATGAGCCAGCAGTGTGCCCAGGTGGCACGGAAGGCCAATGGCATCTTGGCCTGCATCAGGAAGAGCATGGCCAGCAGATCTAGGGATGTAATTCTGCCCCTGTACTCGGCCGTGGTGAGGCCTCACCTTGAGTACTGGGTGCAGTTCTGGGCCCTGCCCTTCAAGAAGGACATTGAGGTGCTGGAGCGGGTCCAGAGGAGAGCAACAAGGCTGGGGAAGGGACTGGAGGGAAAGTCTTATGGGGAGAGGCTGAGGCAGTTAGGGTTGTTGAGCCTGAAGGAGACTCAGGGGGGACCTCATCACTCTCTACAACTACCTGAAGGGAAGTTGTAGTCATGGGGCAGGGGGCGCGTCGGGCTCTTCTTCCAGACAACTAGTGACAGGATGAGAGGTCATGGCCTGAAACTGTGTCAGGGAAGGTTTGGGTTGGACATTAGGACACATTTCCTCATGGTGAGTGTAATCAGGCATTGGAATGCACTGCCCAGGAAGATGGTGGAGTCACTGTCCCTGAAGGTGTTTAGGGAAAGACTGGGTGTGGCACTTAGTGACATGGTCTAGCCAGTGTGGTGGTGGTGAGACATAGGCTGGACTTGATGATCTCAGAGGTCTTTTCAGCCTCAATAATTCTGTGATCCCTTACTGAAGGTTCTCTTCTGTAAGAATGCAAAGATAACTCCTAAAAATATGTTCTCGGCACCTTCCATTGAGTAAGCATGCTACTGCAGATGGCAGCCACCACACTGCAGTGATTCCACAGTGTAGGATGGGTGAAGTGAGCTGATGTGACCTTCCCTGAAGGCTGCTGCAGGTCCTCATGCACTTTGTGTTGATCCCTCAGGCTGCTGAGGTGAAGCTGTAGTAGGTTAACGGTTGTGTTCATTATTCTTTTTGCTGTAGTAGAAGAACATGATCCCATGTGGCTTTTCTTGGCATCAAAGCCTTCTTAAAAAGCTCTCACTTCTGTCCTGTTCTTTCTGTTCCTTTAAAGACTTCTTTAAAAGCCTCAGTCACTTCAGGCATCCAGCTCCACACATTATTGTGATGACTGATGAAAGTAGCAAACTACACTGAGAACTTACAGCCTGGCAGAACAGGGGCTTCCTATGGTGGCTTCACCATCAGACATGAGGAGGTCCTGTATTCAGAGCTTGACTTTGTGGGGTTTTCTTTTGCCCTAAAGCTAAATCTGAGGAACTAGAAAGCATGTTTACTCTCTGCTGCAGACTACTCTGGAAAAAGTAATGGGCATTAAATTCTTACCAGAAGAACCTGTGATGTTTTTCCTGTTGTCTAGTTGAGCAATTACAGATAGTGAAGAAGTAGAATTGTTTTCTTGGGGAAATGCTGGAATTCCTCATCATCTGCCAGGGCAAAAACTTGTGTTGGAATCAGTCGGCACCAGAGCACCCTTTGTTTGAGGACAGAGATATCAAACCATCTCCTTCATGATTACCCTGTGCTTCTGTTAAGCCAAGTTTTCCCTTTCCTTAACCTGTCAGGAAACTTTCTAAACCAAGAAACTTGCTTTATTTTTTGGTTTTGTTACTCTATGATTTGTGCAACTTCCTGGTTCCTAAAGTAATAAATAGTTTGGACATCCAGGAATAATAATAGCATTGAAATTATCCAGTCTTTGGGAAATGGGGATCATAATGAAATCTCTGATAGGAGATTAGATCTCAGCACAAGTGCTGGTAGAATACAAACTTTTGCTTTTGTTTTCTGTGCATAAATGAGCAATTGAATTATCTCAGCTATAGTATTTCACATTCACAGTTGTTGCAATCTTGCTATTGTACCATTAAGGACTTGGTGCAGCCTTAAGCCTTAGTCCTTGACTTTTATTTTCTGTTTCTACATATATATATATATATATATATGTATGTACACACACACAGCCCCTAAATGAAGTCTGTGAGGAGAAGAATTAGGTCTGCATGCAGTATGGCAAGTGTATTGCTGCTATGATGACGAGACAATATTTCATCTCGTTATGATATTGACTGTTTTGTTGAATGATTTCATAAATTTAATGAATACAGTAGTGCATGATCTTAGGAGAACAGCAAAAGGTTTTATATCCAAGGAAACACATAAGCTGTTTTCTATCGAAATTGCTATTAGAAGCCCAGTGCTAGAGCATGTATTTGAAATACAGGTGCTGAAGATACAAGAAACAGCAAGGTGTTTAAAATGTAAGATTGAAAGCTGTGCATTTAACAGGTCTGTGCTACTTTAGGCTTTTTACAGGTGTCATTAAAGAGCAGTTATCCCCCTTGATTACTGACAGCCAAATGGTCTTTAGTGTATCCTTGACTGTGTCTAGCTCTGCTTCAGCAGCACACTTCCTTGTGTGCTGTTTTGTTTGGGGTTTTATTTTTCTTTTCTGCACTTTTCTTGTGAAAATACAGACTAAGGAGGTACAGTCTCCAGCTACCTAGAAGTTAGTTTTTGTTAAACAGATTCTTTCATGAGTTTCTTCCGAGCTTCCTTTATAGTTACTTTTTTCTAGTAGTTGTTCATAAACTCTACTTTTCTTCATTGGCTGCAGCAGTTCTCCTGACAACATGGTGTCTTTTGTGTTCTTTAGGTAGCCTCAAATTTTCTTTAATACTACAGAACCTTTTTTCTGTACACAGAGTGAAAGGAGTTTGTATGTATGGAAAAAAGCTTCTTAATGGGTGGTCCGTGCATATCCTGTCCCTAGCATAATAAACAATTTATTTTAGTTTGTTGTAGTGTTTTGCATGATACTGAAATCTGGGCAAAGTGTTTCAGAGAAAATGAAATTAGTTCTAGTGCCATTCTGCTGGCATTAAATGCTCAGGAGAGGTTTAAATGACAATAATAAAAAAATTCATCATTTTGTGAGAGTGCTAAAAAAAAGGGGGGGGGGGGGGGAAGAGAGTAGTCCTCTCTTTTTAGAAGACATTGAGGCATTGGAAGTGAGGAAATACAGGAATTTGTGGGTGGTAGTTCTGGGGACTTGTTGAGCTTTGGAGTGTGCCAGGGCAGAGGTGCAGTCCTCTGGTGGCATGGGACCCACTTGCGTCTGGAGCTCCCCAACCAGCCCTCGCTGCCTACAAAAGACAATGCCCCTCTCCACCTTTAAGCCATCCTCTTGATTTGTGGGAGGCAGAGGTGGACTCTTACTTCATTTTGAAATACTAGGCATCTCTTATGTGAAAATTTAGGGTCCATAGAACGATTTGTTGATATCATGCTGCCAATACAGTTATTTGAAATTGGTTTGTTGTTTGTTTGTTTTGTTGGTTTTGGTTTGGGTGTTTTGTTGTTTGGCTGTTGTGTGGTGGGGGGTTTTGTTTTGTTTTTTTGGGGGGTTTTTTTGGTTGGTTAGGGGTTTTTTGTTTTGTTTTTTAGTCCCCTAATTCCCCTGCCTTCCCTCTCCCCCCAAGAAAACCCTTTTGTGGAAATACATTCTGATGAAATGTTCATAAATCAAGGATGAGGGTGTAATATCCCTTGTGGGAAGGCACTCCCCTGGACTGTGGAGGAGAGAGGTTTGAATCTTGGTTCTTCCTGGTTATCTCCTATGCTAGAGCTGCTCTTACAAATGATTCAATATACTTGGGGGCAGAGAGAGTAGGGTTAATTTTATAAACTTGTGGGTTTCTTTCCCTCCATCATCGCTCACATTCTTGCTCTGCCTCTGCCCCTTGAGCTTCCCAAGGGGTGGCAGCTGCAACCTTCTTTGCACTGGGGCACTCCCAAGCTGCTGGTCTTACAAGGAGGGTGTTGCTTAGTGAAAGTCTTAGCTTTGTTGCTATGAAATAAGGAAACAAATATAAGAGTAGCAACATGATAAATAAGAGCAAACACCAGAAACATCCCCCCACTCCCCCCCAAACTTCCATTCTTGCAGCCACTACCAGTAATTACATTACTATTGTTAGCCCAAGATGAGGTGGTATGAAAAAATACCATGGAGTGGCTCTGTGGGCTTAGTGCTGCTTCCAGAGTAATGGAAGGCTCACCCAAAGAGGTTCCCTCACCCCCAAGGAGAAATGTATCTACTGTGTAACTATCAGTAGAAGAATCCCAGTAAAATTCTACATCTGCAAAGCCCCACCCTGCATCTCCTGACCTTTTCTTTCCAGAGAAAGGGATCTTGGTGCAATCAAAACTCAAGGTTTAGCACTGCTCAGATTGTGTTCAAGGGGACAGTTTTCTGTGAAGCTGCTGAGAAGCTCCATGTAATCATTGGTTAGCTGAGGAAAAGGCAGGATTACAGGTGATTCAGGGAGTGAAAAATACAGAAGCACCCAATGACACATACATTCCTCTCCCCATGCAAGCCTCTTGTTTAGGTTTCTACCTTTCCTAGGCAGCTATGTGGACACTTGCACAACAAATTCATCAAGGCCTTTGGGTGATCTTGATGAAGCCCCAAAACACGTGCTGGTTTCCACACATAGGAGCCGACTCAGAGCCTACAGATAAAAAACTTTCTCTAAAACTCGAGTATGATTCCTGAATGCGTATTGTTACTTCTGGGTTTATTTCTTAGCATAATTGAGTACCCCTAAACCAGGATTCTGACAAGTCCATTTCTTCTTTAAAGTAAAACCAGAGGTAGAGTGGTCTGAAGCTGAAGATTTCCTGGTGACTCCACTTGAGGTTGTACATGTTCGTGGAGAACCACCACAGCGCCAGATTTACCTTGCATATTTGTCCCCTTTCACAGGAACCCCCGTTCCTTTGGTGTTGAAGTGCCTTGTGAAGATCTATGAGTTCATAGCTAAGAAAAAGGAGTAGAGGATTTTGACTAACACATAAAGAACTCAATTCTTGTTGAAATTCAGACCAGTGATACTAGTAGCTTGTTCTTTACCACTTGTTCAATGTCTTCTACAGACAAGTTTGCTTCTTGTTGAAACTGAGGGCACTTCAGCCATGCTTCAGTGTAATTAATATAAATGCCAGTAAATGCATTTACTTTTTCTTCTTCCACTGTATTAAGGATTAATCTGTTTAATTTATAGGGACCATGAAGAAAATATGATGCTTTGATTTTATTTATGAGTATGTGGTTTTGTTTTATATATGAGTACCACGGGTAGAAGTTTCTCAGCATAGTGCTCCTTGAGAATGCTGTAGTACTACTTGCTAGGGCAGGTGAAAATTAAAGTTACTTCCCTATTTTATTTCTGTAACAACATTGGAACAGTTAACGTAGGGTATGGCCATTTTAGTCATCTCTTGGCATTCCATCAGCTTAAGCTGTACTGTGACACTTGGATTATAAACTGTATGTTTTGAAGTATTTCTGATTTGTCCCATTAAAGTTGGGTTGAAGGTGATGTGTAGCTTTGCAGGCTACTTTCATCTCTTTGTGTAATGAGCCTTAATTTAGTTCAGCTTTTCATGGAAAAACAGGCTAGAAATATGGAGGCTTTTCCTGGTTTGACGCATCCTGTGCTCTGAAATACATCCTGTTCCATTACTGGGAGCAAGGGATCTGTGGGTAGGACACATATCCCTTTAAGACATTCCTGGCAGCTGTAGTTAAAAGTGCAGAAGTAATAACCTTACCTAGGTGAGATACAGAATAATTCTAATGTTTGTTAAACAGAAACAATCTTGGCAATGTGCAAAATCTTAATTTTCTCTCCTTGAGAACTCTCATAGTATTTTGCAAAACCTGACAGTCAGTCTAATGCTCTGTTCTGTTACGAAGACTCAGACTTCTTATTTTGCTCAAAGGTCTCAACTTACTGTTAGCAATTCAAAACTATTTGCAAACACTTGTGAATTAATGAAATTGGAGGTTTTAATTCTTTATATATAGAATTTTTATATACATGTAGTTTTACTCTTTATTTCTTGTCCCATAGAGCTGGTGAGAGCCTACTGAAAGATTATTTCCCATTTACTTAATTTTCAGATTTTCATCCCTAGAATCCTGTTTGATACTAAATACAATCTTACAGTAACAAGAAAACAGTTTGGTGTACCACACTCTTTTAAATGCATTTTAAGATCTGAGCTATGAGACAGTGATAATGGGTGGCTAAAAACTATTTCTACCAATTTGCAGGTGAAAGTATTTCTGGGTAACCTTGGTAAGCACTGTAACTAGCCATAAATTTATTATATGTAATTCAGAGGGCACATGAAGTTTAAGTAGGTGAAATCATGATGCCAGGCAATCAGAAGTTTAATTGTTAAAATATACTAGCTTAAAAAGAGAAGCTGAAATGCCTGCATTTATATGCATGCAGTTAGTTGCTCTTGAAGCAGATTGTGCTCAAGGGGCTGCAGTGTTGTTTCTGGGCCTTGCAGGACCAGTTGAGTGTTTGGAAGCTGCAAATAGCAGGGCCACAGACAAGATGTGTGGGAGGTGGTTAATGAATGGGTTTTTTCTTAATTATTTTATTTTTTTTAATTTTATTTTGTCCAGCACAATATCTGTTCTGGAACTTAAGTAATCCATTGCATCTGACAGAGGCTCAGTTAACATTTCTGCTCCTTCTGTTAATAATGCTGTGACCTGTGCTTAATCTCTTTTCTACTTTTGCTTCCTGTCAGAAAGCTTGATTTTGGGCTAGTGCCATTATGAACAGCTAGAAAGATGGTGCTGGACCTTGCAGGTTTCCTTAACCCTGTTAAGCAATCGATCGTTTTTAGAATGGTTTTGCT
Organism: Megaceryle maxima; assembly: GCA_024605025.1. Taxonomy (NCBI): domain Eukaryota; kingdom Metazoa; phylum Chordata; class Aves; order Coraciiformes; family Cerylidae; genus Megaceryle; species Megaceryle maxima. The sequence continues at coordinate 79,432 of JANHGN010018326.1, forward strand.
TCCTGATTTAGAGCTGTCAAAAGATCGAAGTTATATTTATGAGAGTCTGAAAATCCCTGGTTTGAATTCTGTCTGAATGTGCTAAATCCATGGCTACTGATTCTTTTCTATTCCTCCATTAAGCATGTGGGTGGGCTGCCTGTCCTACAAAGGTTTTTGTGGATACCTTTATTTCCCTGAGACATCTTACCATAGTTTTCTTCTTCATATGGCATCATGCTTTGGTTTTGTTAGTTCTGATCAGGTTTGATTACACATCGTTTACTTTCAGATGTGATAAGAGTTATTTTTAGATGGCACTTGAGCTTAAAGTTTGAGGATATGGAAGACCAAGTCTGTCCTGCTTTATTTGTCATCTCAGTTGCAGAAATTCATTTATGATTTCTGAGTTTGTGTCTCTGTGTAAGAGAGAATGAAGTTCATGGTTGTGCCCTGTATTAGCATGTGCATTTAAAACCGAGTTTGTAATTTTCAGATATGTCATGAGTAATTGATTAAAAAAAAAAAAAAAAAGAATGTTAATACTCAGGAGTTTAATTTACACAATGGGATTAGAAAAAATGACTGAGGTTTCCTTAGCAAATGCCCCTGTGAATGTGTAGATCAAATGACAAGGAGGTCATTTTATCTGTGTTTGCAAGTAGCCAATAGATAAAACACACTCCATCTTCTTGCTGTGACAACACTGTTTCTGCCTGCCAGACTGATCCATTCTACACAGGGGGTGAAATCTAATTAAAGGGAGAAAATTGAATTTGGAAAAGACTTAGTATGCCATCTTGTCTTTTCCCTCAATAAATGCAGGATTAGTCATGATAGCATGTCATGGGTATGCCTTATATAAATGAAAGAATTGCTCTTTATTTCTCCAAGTGATTACTTGATTTAAGAATGCTCATGTCACATAAGATGACCCAGGTCATCTGCAACATAGAGTTTCAGTCAGTCAAATATACACTGATTATTTAGATGTATTTATCTTAATAAAATTTAAGTAAAAGAGCAATGGATTTAGCCTGTTCCTTTTTGTGTCTTTTATTGTTTTTCTTCTGTAGCTGTTACAATCTGATTCTGAGGCATCTTTTCACTGATGTATTTTTTTCTTTTCTTTTTCTGGATGAGGAGTTTGACTGGCTGTGTGTGAAGGAGGTGGAAAAAATGGCAAATGGGAAGGCATACTCCATTTTAGAGCCAGAACTCATTGCAGGATCTGAAGTTGTTTTTCTCCTTAATTGTATTATTTACAGACAGATCAGCATTGTGGGTTTCCATTAATAAGAGCATCACTAGAACAGGGAGAGCACTGCTGCTAGGCTTGTTACAGTTGGTTGGCAGCAGGATTAGCTCTAAAAGGAAAAATATCACTATTGTGGCAGCAAGGGCTGGCAAGTTGCCTCTTGGGAATGGAGGAGCCAGGACAGAAAGCTGGTTTACTGGGTAGTGATTTCAGTAGGACTACGTGAAACAGAAATAACTGGAAATGGGAGAAATTTAACAAGCAGGTTGAAATAGTAATTTTGTTCTGATGTGAGGACAGAGCCAGGATGGAGTGGAGAGGGCAGCAGTGATTCCCTGCTTGGGCAGGGGGCTTGGACTTGAGTTGTCCATATCATCCTCGGCAACTATGAGTTTTGTGTTGAAGAGTCTGCTCATGGGTTTGAGAGCACATGTGCTAGCTGCTTGCAGCCCTGCTCCTTTCCTGCCCTTGTGTTCCTAAAGCTGCTCTGCCCACCATCGGTATTTGCTTTCCTGGCTTTGCTGAACTTTCTCTCTTCAGCTTCCAAGCTCAGTACAGCAGAGATGTCATTGCTGGTGGGAGCAGCAGGAGGAAAGCACTGGCTGTAGGGTCATTATCAGTTGCTCTGATCTACCACAGCACTTCATGCAAGTGTTTTCCTTCTTTTTCCCTTCTGAAAGTGTTTAACAGCCCCCCTGGAACTGGTGTAGCTATGTAGGTGAGAAGGAGCACAGTGACACTTGACATTAAGAAAGTTTCTAGTCTCAATTCTGATTCCAGCTGCATTAATGTAAATGTAGACTTTATTAGGATGCTTTCAGCAGACATCTGTTCAACTAGGACCAGCTAAATGGTAGTAGTTCAAGAATGAATGCAGATGTGAGAAGACAGTGTGTTAGCATGTTTAACTGAGAATGCTTTGATATTGGAATTCACCCTTTGAAGCGGAGGGAGTTAGGCAGTGTGGAGTTAGAGTCATTGTATAACAGAGGTGTTCTGCAGCTGCTTAGGCTTTTACTAGAGCCCAAGTGTACAGAACCTGAGGCCGTAGCCTCATGGCATGAGTTTGTCATTAAACCTACTGTGCTCAACAGATATCCTCGCAGTAGGGAAACCTACTTTATGAAATGGTTTGTGTTATTTATTTCATATGTTTCTTAGACACAACAGCAGAAATAGTCTAAAGGGCATAGAAATACTTTGTCTCCCGGTACACGTGTCGTTCACATCCAAACCAGAGACTTCAACACAAAATGGTTTAGCTGTGAGAAGATGGCTGGGAAAGGGTCCTGTGCAGGAGCTTGCTGCCTAGCTTGCTTTTTATGGTTCCCTTCCGTGGGATGAGCCCTGCATACTGTGCTGCTTAGTTTATATGCTGAATCTCACTCTAAAGATTTTCGTGTGAACGTGCCTTGCTGCTGTGCTTATTTTTACCACCGCTTGCTGTAGTTTCCTGAGTAAGCTGTAGCTGGGTGATTGGGGAAACTCCCAGATTTTCTAATGTCGTGAAGTTTTTGCTACAGTATGTTGATTAAAACTGGAAAATATTGCTGAACTTGTGCACCTAGCAAAGCGTACATTAAGAAAAAAGTCATAGTCATTTTTAATTCCTTATTCTCTTGCTGTAGCCTAGCATCTCCCATACTTTAATGACTGTCAAAAGCTCAGAAGATCCTCACTGCTATGTTCTGGGGTTTGTTTAGAATGCTTAATGTGTCTCAGGAGCTTCTGAAATGTGGTATTTTTACTTTGTGTTTTCCTTTGGTTTTAATTCTTAAATGATCCCTCTTTTCAGATTTCAAATTATAATCTATTCCCTGATGCATTGCTGACGCCCTGTGAACCATGTCAGAAGTACTTCCAGGTCAGATGCCCTTTAAAAGATTCTGTAATGCAAATATGTGAAACTTTCCTCCTCTTTTCCTCCTTCTTCTTCTTCTTCCCAGGCCCATATTTTGCTTTCATTTTGCACTTATACATGAAAAAGAGCAAACACTTCCTTTTCATCAGTGTCTTTTTGAATAAACTCTCCATTCAGCTTTTTAAAAACCTTTCCTACAGACAACACAATGCAAAAAATCTTTTTAGTGATAAAGACAAATTTGTCATGCACTGTTTTCTGTTTGCAATGGCATTTTCTTTCTCCTCCTTCTAGCTCTGAAAGGCTCGACAAATTGGAAAACATCAATAAAATCCATTCAAGTAATAGCGTTACATGTATTATTATGATGCTTAGAAAAGGGGGACTACTTTGTGTTAAACATGTTATAGTGGTGAAAGTGTATTAATCTGTATCTGTAGTTATGTTTCTAAATATTAGAAGTATGCAGTTGAGACTGATTTGTTTTAAAAAGTCAGCAAGCTAAAACATTAATGAATTGCTGTGACAGATCTTCCACCTACTTAACTGCTGTCTTAAAGCACTGACATTTTAATAATATGTTATTAATCCCAGTAATGGTAACATCGTAATTATTCTTATTTTTTCACCAGAGTCTAGTATTTTTTTTTTATTATAATACTCTGTTTTTACTCGCTTACAACAGCATTGTTCAGCTGCCTTAGCTGAGATACATGCATCGTGCCGGTGATTCCTGATCTGCTTGTCCATTTGCGTTTGCTGTTCAACAGAAAGCAGAGGAGAGTTGAAAAAAGGTGCCCCTGTGCCAGGAGCGTTGTCCTTGCTGGTGGCCAGGCAGCGTGAGGAGCTGCCCGAGCAGGTGCAAATGAAGTCTGCCTGCAGCAGGTGGAGGACCCCTGGCACAGGGTCTTAGGGCTAGCTGCGTGCTGGTTCCAGGGGTGCGTCACTGGTGTGCGTTACGTACCCCTGCAGGGAGGGAGGCAGGGTTGGTGGAAGAGGCAAAATAAAAGGTACTGAAAGTTAGCAATTGGAATTTTGGCCTTGGAATTACAGGCACAGGAAGAAGTTGCAATTCCTTATAGCTTTTAATTAGAAAGTTGGGATGTTTCCCAGTTCCTCTGGGGAAAAATGGCATGTTTCAAGCATCACTGTATCCTGTGTAAAGTAGGAGACGCAGGTGGTAGATCTTCTTCCTTATGCTGTTCTAGTATGCACTCTAGGCTTTTTTTTCAGGACATTTAAGCATTTCCTTCTATTCAGAAATTTTCAAGTGCTTTAGTTTTCCTGTTCTGGTAGTAAGTTCTGCCCTTGATACTCAAGACCTGCCCCGTCCCATCTGTATTTCTTACTCTCTTTTTGCCTCTTCGGTTGCTTCCCTTTTTCCCACCTTTCTGTCTGTTTCCGAAAGGGGAGGGATCCCAGAGCCTGGCTGGGAGCACAGGGTGAGGGCCAGTGAGCAGGTGCCTGTCCTTTTAGAGCACAGCCTGCTCCTCTCTGTGAGCACCTTGGGGTGCCATTTGTATGTTCATTGATCATTTGATCACTATGGTTTGATCAAGGGATCATGTGAAAGGGGGTCAGGAGGGAAGGTGGTGTCTAGTGAAAGGTTCATTTTGGCATTTTTCTGCTTATGATCATATGCCAACCCAACTTAGCACCCAACTTACAAAACACTGCTTGGGTCGCAAAGACTTCTGGAAGCTTTGGCTGAGTCATTGATCAGTGTGCCAATGTTCATTGCAAATCCACGGGGAAGCTGTATCACAGATTACTAAAACATACTGCGCTTTGTTTCCGTGTTTCTATGTGATTATTCTTACAACATTTTTGATACGTGAAATGCTAACGGTAGGAGACTGGCTAAATATAATCTGGCAGGCAGATACTTAAGCTTTCTCTAGGAAGATTATTTTTTTAAGAAATTCGTTCAGCAGTAAAAATAGTGGCAAGCATTGCATGAAGCAGCTCACTTAACAAAGAACAAGAGTAAATTTCAGTCTTGTTACAGATTGTGACAGTTGTATTTATTGATGGGGTTGGGAAGAAGCTTGGTTTATTTTGCTGAAGCATAAAGTAAAATATAACCTATGGAAAACCTGTAGATACTGTGCAATTCCACAAGCTCTAGAGGTCGGGCAGGGGGTAAAAATTATCCTTCCAGATTTTCAGGCTTATAACTGATTCTGGCAAAAAGTAAAGCAGACAGTCCATAAACACAGGCCATTTTGTATTGTTAGATTAAAACATGTGCTTTGGTAGCATTATGTAGGATCAGATGTGACCTTGCTTACATTAGTCTTGTTTGGTTTTAGGCAAAATGAAGAAAGCAACATTTGTTGATGTATATACATAAGAAGTACACTTATAAAGTTCCTTTAAATCATTTGATGGGTGTGTTTTAGAAGTCCTCTGTGGCTAAAGCTGAAATTGTCTGTAGGATGTTTAACTATTCCCTAAGCTGATGGGGTTTTGCACAGTGTGTGTGGGGGGGGTGATCTGTCTTCCAAAGATTTTGCAGTTGGTCTAGACTGACTGACTGGGGCTTGAGGAAAAGGTAGACACAGAAATTTGTAAAATTTAGTTTAAATTATATTTTGAACAAGTTTTAGAAGCTGTTCTAGGTAATTGATTCAGGGAACAGAGTGTACCTGGTCTGCTTGGTGTTAAATGAACGAGAGCGATGGTTGCAAGGGCACAGCTTTGACAGCACATGGACAAGAAGGCAGCACTGTAACTGTGTGTGCAGTTAGGTAACATTGTGAAGTGCTCCTCTTCACTCTGTATTTATGTATATGTTCTTTTAAAACCCATAGTTATATATATATATATATATCTTGTAGATCTGTACAGCAGTCAGTTCCATCATGTATCAAATACACAGAGGTGCAGTACAACTCAGCTGGAATGATCTGTCATTGGCCAGGTCAAATTACAGCTTTTCATTCCTAGGTGATCCACAGACATGTTTTTATGTGCCATATAAGCAGTCAGTGATAGCTGAGAATTAGGAACAACAGAAAGGGTGTTTCATGCTGTGGCAGATGGGAGTGATTTATTAATTGGCCTCTAATTTGGCTACCAGGTGTCAAACAACAGTGACTACTACGGTATGTAAATTGAGGTGTTCATGGAGTATTTGTGCAGATTAATGGGAGCCATAAATAGACAGTACAGGAACAAATTGCAGTCTTTAAAAATTATATGTTAAAATAATTTTTCATAGTCTAAAAGTGGGTTCCTCAATAAAAATATTTTTTTCAAAATGTGAGCTGTGTCCCTCACTAACAAAAATCAGAAACTTGTCTACAAGTAGACCAAAGAATGGTTTTATTTAATGGTGGAATATGTGTAGTCTGCCTTAAGATATATGTTTTTAATCCTTAAGTTTGAACTTTGTGAGCTGTAGAAAAAGTGAGCCATCTTCACCTCTGAAGAAACCCTTTTTTAAAGTTGATTGAATTAGAGGAGGATTTTTGTCAAGGGATTTTTTTCTTTTTTTCTTTCTTTTTGTTTCCCCTCCACAGAAATCTAATACACCTACTACTTGTATTCCCTACCTTATGACCCTTTACTTCCCCCTTCAAAAAATAATAAAAAAAAAAAGGGGGGGGGGGAGAAGGGGGGGAGGGAAGGAAGACAAAGAGGAGAGAAAATGCAGGTGTTAAGAGGCAACAGTTGACTGGCCAGTCAAGCTTTAAAATTAACAGTATTTGAGTTCTACCCTGCATGAAAAAAAAAGAGCAGCATCTGCCTGCAGTCTGCTTAGAAATTTGTCAGATTTTCTGCTTCCTAGCAATGAGCACTTAAGGAGTTCTTCCCCTTCTCATTGGAAGTAGAGGTGAAATACTAAAATGAAATTATGATAAGGATGATTTCTGGTCTTCCAGGCATTTACAGAGGGTACCTGTCCTTTCTCCAAGCCTGCCAGCAACTCAAATCAGACGTGAAAAAACTGCCCTAAAACTGCCTTGTCTAGGGTCAAACTTTCTGCTCTTTCTCAGCTTTGTGGTCCTGAGGATATCTCTAGATTTTTTTTTTTTTTTTTTCTGGTGCTGTTTTTTCTTACTTAATAAGCTCAGCTTTTGCCTATTCTTTTACCCACTGAGGTTGTGGGAATTTTCCTCTATAAAGCAAATTATGTAAAGTGCCTCATCCCTTTACCTGAAGCCCTAGCAAAATAGTGTGTATAATGAATGTTTCACGACTGTCTCTCTTGCTTTCCTAGTTGACTCTGGCGTGGACGCATTGGCAGTGTTTATGGCAAGCGGCAGCACGACGGACGTTGTGAACCGCAACAACCCTGCCACCCCACCAAACACCCTGAATCTGCGCTCCTCTCATAACGAACTTCTGAATGCGGAAATCAGGCACACGGAGACCAGGAACAGTACTCCTCCAAAATGCAGGAAAAAATACGCACTGACTAACATTCAGACAGCCATGGGTCTTTCTGATCCAGCAGCGCAGCCCCTTCTGGGCAACAGCTCTGCAAATACAAAGCTGGTGAAGAATGGAGAAAACCAGCTCAGGAAAGCTGCCGAGCAGGGACAGCAGGATCCCAACAAAAACCTCAGTACTACTGCGGGCATAAACGTAACTTCTGAGAAGTTTGAGGGCAAAGAGCCAATCCCGCAGGATTCCTCCGGCTGTGAAATATTACCCTCGCAGCCAAGGAGGACCAAGAGCTTCCTGAATTACTATGCAGATCTAGAGACATCTACTAGAGAGCTAGAGCAGAGTTTTGTTGCAATGGAAGATAAATCTGCACAAAGCAACAGCCAGGCTTCTACTGTTGTTAATGGGGAAGTCCTGCCCCGGAAACAAAACACGCTTTCAAGCCCAGAGGATGGCCAAGTTGCCACAGTGTCATCAAGCCCTGAGACTAAGAAAGACCACCCAAAAACTGGGGCCAAAACAGATTGTGCCCTCCATAGGATCCAAAACCTGGCCCCTAGTGACGAGGACTCCAGCTGGACTACGCTGTCCCAAGACAGCGCCTCGCCGAGCTCGCCCGACGAAACAGGTACGTGAGTAAAGGCTGCTTGCGGCCACTGCTCTCTGAGATACTGTGCTGAACTCCTCTCAGCTGGTGGCTGGAAGGAGAGAAGTGATGTAGTGGCACTTCCACTGGGGAAGTGAATTGTATCGAGAGACAGGTGCTAGGCTTGCACACAGCTTCTTGTCCACTCGGGAATGCTTGGCAGCCTCCCGCTTGATCCCAGCAGCTTTACTGCTGCTTTAGGGAAGGCACCAGCAAATGCTGTGGGCAGGTTCCTAAAATTACACTAACTGCACCTTTGCTGGTTTATAAATACCTGCTCTTCACTGGTCAGTGGGGATGTGTTGTGGGAAGTGCTTGGTTGTTGGGAGATGCTAAAGTAGTGATAGCTGCTTACACACAACAACCTTTCTGAGCAATGACTTTTAGGTTCAGCAAAGATTCTTACTTTTTAAATTTACATGTCTGTGAGTAGCCCCCCTCCACCCCTACTAATTTGAGGATATTCTTTTATGTTTGAAAAAAGTCCTCCTGAACCTTGGGTCATTTAATTTCTGTGTTTTGTTTTGTTTTCTTTTGTGCAGCAGTTCCATATAGGAACTCAGAAGCTGAAACCATGACATTTCCTATTTTGGAAGCCGATGCTCATTGATTATTTGAAAAGTGATAATGACTTCTGCACTGGCTCTGTTGTGGTTTAAAACCTTATTTTTGCGTTCTTTTTAAAACTCTACAGATCTTATTTATTCCAGTTAATGGACTTTGTAATTTTTTTTTAATGTAAAAGGCAGTATAGAAAGGCACAAATTTGTCAAAATGAGGAGGCACTCTGATTCTCATGGGTGGTATGGTGCACAGAAGTTTATCATATATTTTTTCTATTTTAAGTGACTTCATTATTGCAGCATGGAGATTATATACTGTTTGGAGGCCACCGTGGTCTAAATCCACATCTGCATTACATCAGTCATGCATAATTATGACAATAATGATTTTTATACTAATGTGTAGGGGTTTTTTAAGTTCACAACTGGAAATCTCCACTTTGTTGACATATAATGGATCTTCTGATCTTTTTGGTATGTAATAAACCTTTGCTGTTAAGAGAGAAAATTTTCCTATAGTTGCCTCTTCAAGTGTAAAATGAAAAACTTTTCACTTTACTAAAATTGCTGTTTGAGTTAATTTTCAGGATACTTGATATAATATGTGTAGCATCACTGATAAAGTTTTCTGGAGAAACTATCAACAGGAGGTATTTAGATAACTTAATGCTGAGCTTGTTGGCTTCTTCTGCCTTTGTATTAGTCCCACATTTGGCAATGTGCAACTGTTGGTAAAAAAAATTATATTTACTGAAAACTAAACTAAATTTCCAAGTAGTCTAATACAGTAAGGGTGGCCTTATATGCTGAGGGGTAGCATAAGTTTTGCTTCTTTTTAAAGAATATGGTTTAAATTTTCTTCCCACATATGTATTGCTGCTGTATGGTGTATGAGCTCTTTCAGCACTCGGGAAGGGGGATTTTTCTGAGCTGGTTTGAGGTGTTGGTGAGTTTCCTTATTTAAGTAACCAAGTGTCAGCTGAGCTGTGGTTTGCACTTTTGCGCTGTGGAAACAAAGGGGAACTTTGCTGAGTATGGGGGGTTTTTCCTTGTTTAAAAAAAAAAAAAAAAAAAAAAAGAAAAATAACAATTAATAAAACCCTCAGAGCTCACCACTCTTCTAAAGCATAATAAAGGGCTTTTTAAAAATCTCCATTACCTTCACCATACTAGCAACCAATGTATTATAAATGGGCAGCTTAGAAAAGCAGAGGTCTGGATATCTGAGTTCAGTCTTTTAAAAAAAAGACTTAAAAATAAACAGAAAGCCCTAAAAAACCTCAGATTTGCTTTTCAAGATCAAAGTGGTAGAGAGGTGTATTTCTCATCCCCATGGTCCCCCCAGTTCAAGAGGGACAGGGAAATACTAGAGAGAGTCCAATACAGAGCTACAAGATGATTAAGGGACTGGAACATCTCTATTATGAGGAAAGGCCGAGAGTCTTGGGGCTGTTTAGCCTGGAGAAGAGAAGCCTGAGAGGGGATCTTATTCATGTTTACAAATATCTGCAGGGTGGGTGTCAAGTAGAGGGGGCCAGTCTCTTCAGTTGTGCTCTGTGATGAGAAGTAATGGTAGCAAGGTAAATACAGGAAGATCCACCTCAATATGAGGAAAATCCTCACTGTGAGGGTGACAGAGCCTGGAACAGGCTGCCCAGGGAGGTTGTGGAGTCTCCTTCTCTAGAGACTTTCAAGACCTGCCTGGATCTGTTCCTGTGTGGCCTGCCCTGGGTGTTCCTGGGCTGTCAGGGAGGTTGGACTCAATGATATCCAGAGGTCCCGTCCAACTATTCTATGATTCTTCCAGGAGGCTGCAAAAAACAATGCTGCTGGTGTAGAAAAAAGCAGAAATCACAACTGGTGCAAATACCTCTAGACTTGTCTGGGGGCAAATTGGGTAGGGTAGAAATACCATTTTACTGAGAGGACACTGCTGAAAATGACAGCATACTACTTCCAGGTCGTCTGAATTGTTTTGTTGTCTTCTTCCCTTTAACACAATTTGTTATTCAAATCCTGGTAAACTTAATGTTGTTTTGTGTTTTGTTTTCTTCTCTTTTTTTGATGTGTTTTGCTTTGAAGGTATGTAATTCAAAAGCCCTGAAAATTTTACTCTCAAGTTTAATTGTTTGTACTAAGGATGCATTGTTGTTTAGACAAATTCCTCCTGAACTCTTCTTAGGGCAGGATACTTTCATTTGTGGTCTAATGAAAAGGTGTTTGCAGGAGACTGGACTCTGAATGAGGAAGCAAAAATAAGATAATTTAGAGAAGCAAAACAACTGGCTGGATATTAAACAACTATTGATATCGTTGATTATTAATGTTAATAAGTACTTCTAGCTTTCCTCCACTGGTCTCAGGACCAACTGCACCCATCCAGCTGACTGCTGTCATTAAGAGAACATGTTGTGGGCTGCCAAAGACCAGCTCCAGATGTCTTTAAAAATGCAAATGGCACAGGGCTGGTTTTAAGTCATGGTACATGCTTCCTCCTCTTCTGTCCAGAAAATTTCCTTAATCTAGTGGTTAAGGAAACACATCTTGTGTTATTACACCTTCTACCTAGTTCTACAGACTTTCTGGGGAGTTTTATTAGAAGAAGGCAGGCATGGTCTTTAAACTCCCTATTACCTGAAAAAGTATCAGTGGGAAGTCCTCTCTCCTTAGTAAAGTGCATCTCTCTGTGTAATAATTTTTAATAAATTAGGAATGTGAATTTTCGGGGGGAGGGAGAGTAAAAAAAAAAATCTGTTTGCTTCAAAGCCAAGAGAATACTTCTATTTGCCTTTGCTTCCTGTTTTATCTTAATTTGAACAAAACCCCCTCCTTCCAGGGCAGGGAGTAACCCTCTAATTATGAAGGTCTCCGAGACGTGGGACACCCGGTGCTTGAGAGACACAGGTTTTCTCCCCCTGACAGTCGCCCTCCTTGCTCTGTTCAGAACTTCAGGATGCTGCGCAGGGGCAGCAGCCTCCGCTGGCTCCCCAGCTTCTCAGCCTTTGGCTGGCACAAGGGCTTGTTTCTCCCTGGTTGGAAGTGTCATTCAAAGGGGTATCAAGAGTACAAGTGTCCTCTTTTTCAGGGAGTGCTGCTGCCGTATGTGACTGCCATATACCAAATGCCTGTCTGCTGCTGGTCTGTCAGCAATTCCAGGAAGGCATTTTAATAGCTGGTTACAAATAAATGAGTTCAATGCAGTGTAGAAATGACAGCAACAAGACAGGCTCTTGGGGATCACCCGTGTCACTCTTCTAAGTGGAGCCTGGTATTCTGAAATAACAATATGTCTGGGTAGAGTATTCCTCTAATACAATAAAAAGTAAAGCAAATTATGAACTAGTCAGAGGGATTTATACCAGATGAAATTAAAATGGATGTCCTCTTAAAAGCAGTAGTTTTCCTTTGCAGCACCTATCTGATACAGACAACAGGTATCTTATTTGCTACAGAGCATGCTTTCTGTGTTCCTGAGTGTGGAAAAAGATTTATGCTAGTAGAAATACATTCAATTACACTGTGCATAAACACAAGTCCTATAATACTAGAGAAAGAATATATTACTGCCTATACAATTGTAGGGTTCTTGGTAAACATCCAATTTTCAGCTTTCTGTGAGTAAGAGGTCCTAGTTCACACCCACTACGCATCCTAATGGCCTGTCAACTCCTAATATTTAATATTGAGCTGTTTGGATTTTTTGGTTGGTTGCTGCATGTTACTGATAACCATGTATCAAGAACAGTGCATGTTTTATAGGCTCAGGCTTGACCTGACCATTTACTGACTGCTTATAAAATAGGAAAAGTGACTACTGCTGTATATCCCCAGTGTTTGTGTAAGTAACATTCTGTATGTGGAGTAACTACCTGCATGTTTATCTTCCTTTTAGCCTACTCCTATAAGAGGATTTTAGGGAAGAAAAAGTAAGACAGTTTAAAAGAAATAAAACCTAAAAGGCCACACGGTTACACAGTGTTCACAATAACGATCAGCACTCAGGGTCTACTGGTAGAAGGCCATAAAATAAATTCAAGTTCAGTTTACTATGAAGTTCAAAGATGACTGTCTCGAGTACATGCTGCTGCTACCAGTTGCACAGGGATGCCGCTTGCAGCACTTGAGAAGTCAAGGTGGTTTTGCACAATCAAGTTGGTTTGGCCCGTGGTTCTCAGTGCATCTACCTAAATCTGTATCTTGAAAGCTTAGGTGAATGCTCTGCCTTGAAACTCAAAGTTTCCCTGTTAGAGGGCAGTGATTGGCACCCTTTGAATTGGTATAGTTAATAAAAATTAATATGTAAAAGTGAATTAACATGCTTAAATTCAGGAATGGAAGGACACTTGTTTTATACAATAGCTATTAACATCTTCTCCCCAACTGTCTTTGCAATTAACAGAATTTGTGACTATAGAAGTAGTTTTCCAGGACGTGTTGTATGGTTGTGTTTGCAATTTCATACCTACTGTTTATCAGAAAGATAAAGAATAATTTTTTTATTCCATCAGAGCCATTTATTTTCATTCCCTATGGAGGGAACTTCCTGCCTGGTGTCCCTTGAGGTGCCTGGTGATGTCCAAGACAAGCAGCAGACAGAAGGCAAGAACTAGGACGTGCATTCTGGAGGCAGGCTAAGAGGGATGCACATCAAGTAACACCCACAAATCAATTAACCAGCTGGATAGAGCCTGCAACATCTGCCCTGCAGTGCAGAAATTAAATTTGTTCATTTTCTGCATCTGGCTTTGTTTTAAAAATTGCTTGTTGTTTAACCTTAGCTGTATTGCGCCTAAAGGGTCAAGGATGGTGTGTCACATTATTTCGAAACACAGCTCTCTCTCAGCATGACATCTCTCCCTGGGTGCTCCAGGGCTGGGGGAGATTGAGTGCAAAGACAATTGCCTTCTAGTGCCTGTGCTTTGAGTACAAAAACATTGCTGTGCTTAGCTGGGTGCTTTGGCTAAAATAGTGTCAAATGTGGCTCCGTCCTAACTCATATAGCTCTGTTAATTTTATGTTATGCCAGATGAACTTCTGGCCACTTAATGGGAGCTTAACAGGCTGGCTTGTTTTGCCCTTGATATTGTGTTTATTGTTGTATATTGTTTATTGTTGCCCTTGATATTTTGTTTATTGTTTGGTGCTTGTCATTTCGGGAACACTTTCCTTGCTAGTGTAATACAACACACAATTCTTATTCTGGAGAAAATCAGAGTGCTGCCATGTATTAATGCAGTTCTATGATTTTTGAGTATTTTAAAGCTGAGTATTTTCTGCCTAGTAAAATGTATAGTGGTGGGGTAAACCAGTGCTTGCAGGCCTGATGTTGAAACATGTGGAGTACCGCTGGGGGAAAGTGGGAAGTGACAGTGGGAGTAGAGGTTGTGTTGAGACAATGTAGGAAAGTGAATGACTGGGTTGTACTACCCCCTGGGTGGAAGATATAGCGTAGCTCACAGGATCTGGGATCACAGCTCCCAGAACTTCGGGGTTTTTGACCAGGCATCAATTTAGATGAGGCCAGGCCTGCTGGCAGCGGATGAGGTGCATCTTTCTCAAAGGAGGAGAAGGTTTTTATCACAAGAATTGGCTGGGCTCATTGACCAAGCTTTAAACTAGACTCGAAGGGGGAAAAGGGAAAAAAAACAGGCTCTCTGGAAATAAGCCTGGAACATTTGTGGGGCAGGGTACCAGCTCCACTGCTATTTCGGGGGAAGTAGGAGACAATGAGCCTTTTGAAGGGGAAGATGCAAGAGCTATCAATGAGCTTGGACCCACAGTAGAACATGGGAACAATCAAGCAGATGAGAAAGAGGAAGTGGATAATGATACCATCAGGTCTTCATCTCACAAGAGGAGGGACAACACATCAAGGTTGGAGGGAAGGGGTGCTAGTAAGGAACTTCAGCCCATTACCCTGCAGCACACTGGGGACACAGCAGCACAGACAAAATCTGACAGAGATGAGCTAGGGGCTCCTGTGGTAGTAATAGACAACAGGGAAACATCAGGGAAACATCTCAAGGGAATTAATGGGTGTTTCTCTGGAAAGGGAACACTGCCGACTGCCCAGCTGAAGGGCCCCTACACGAACACATGCAGCATGGGCAACAAACAGGAAGAGTTTGTTGTCCACAGCTACTGTGCTGCTGGAAGGCTATGACATGGTGGCCATTACTGAAATTTGGTGGGATGAATCCCACAACTGGAATGTGTCTATGGATGGCTACAAGCTGTTCAGAAGGGACAGGAGGGGAAGGAGGGGTAGAGGTGGTGTTGCCCTCTATGTTAAGAAATGGATTGATTGTGAGGAAATTTCCCTAAAGAATAGTCACGAGCAAGTTGAAAGCCTATGGGTAGGAATTAGAGACCAAGGCAACAAGGGGAACCTTGTGGTCAGAGTCTACTATAGGCCTCCTGAT
>JANHGN010018328.1:0-38610 GCA_024605025.1 Megaceryle maxima
ATTATATTGGCAAGACTTTTTTTTGAAGAAGTTTTATTTAAAAGATTTATTTTTTTTCATAAATAAAAAAAGGATATATTTTAAGCTTTTTTTTTTTTTTTCCCCCCACACAGGAACATAAAAACTCTGGAAGCTTTTAGAAATGAAAATTAACTATACAAAAATTAGGCTATCGTGTTAAATACTTAAATTTTTGTTACTACTAACTGAAATACATTTATATCTTCTATCAGTATAAAAATTACCATAGCACTGGGTAATAGGACCGGAATATTTCCTTTAACTGAACGTATTCACATTTCCCATCTGTGGCTCTTCCCAGCAGGTCCCAGCAGCCTACGCCTTCCTCTTCCGTGCGGTCCCATTCAGCTCCGAAGGGAATATCTGCAGCGGTGGCTGCTGCTGTTTCTTTGAGGGAGAGGAGATCCACTCTTCTGAGCTAAACAAGAACACAGCGCTGCAGCTTAGAAACCAAGCCCTTTTTTTATACATATGTATTACGGGTGTAGTTTTAATTTATATTTGATATAATTGATGCAAAAGCACAGAACTCGCACGTGTTTAAGTTTCTCAGTAAATGGATATTAATACATGTTTAATGTAATCCCCTGTGTTTGTGCACAGCTTCTTATTCTTGTCATTATTTTGTTAAAATAAGGAATAGCGTCAAGCTAACATTAGATAGTTTAAATACATAACCAGTGAAATTCTACACGTGGATAAACCCCCTAACATAACAAAGGCACAGTAACAGAGTGACAGCTCAGGGTGAGACTCACAGAACACAACTAAGATTTAAATGACCTCAAAAATATGACCATGGTTCAGCAAAGACAACGGTGCAGTCGGGAGGAGAGATGCGAGATGTGGAAAAGTCGTCTCCGTGGCATTTTAAAGATACAGATGTACAGATTTTCCTGATGTTCTGTTTGTTGGGTACAAATGCTCACTAGCCACAGAGGCAACGCAGAGGTGGATCCACAGGGAAAGAGACAAGTGGGTTAAATAAATACATCCCCACCAGCTCACCTCAGACAGTTACCTCGGAAAAGAGTAAGAAAATATGCAGGATGCAAGAATGTGGAAGAATGATTCTTCCTCTGTCCTATAAACATGGTTCTGTCTCTGTCCATCTGCCCAGCATTTGGCATCGACCCTCAGAGTTCACAGGCCAAACCATCTGAAGTATTTCTGGGGCGTAGCAGAGTTTGATATACCAGAAAATACAGGGAACATGAACGTGCAACAATGCCACTCAATCAGTTCATAACGAGAAACAGATCTAGAATTAGTGAGCAAAGCTTTACGTCGAGCTTAAATACCAACAGAAACTTTAAGGGAGGTAAAAATTACCTTGCAAACCAGCCTTATGCAAACTCTACTCCCCGGCTATTGCGTAGAAATTATTGAATTAAACCAAACAATCTCCCATGCAAAAAAGGCCTCGGTGGTTCTGCCTTGAATTTGGTGAGGGGCCAGCAGTGCCCGGGCTCAGGAGGGACTCACCTGTACAGCCTTTTGACCGGTTCCCTTCGCATCCTCTTGGGTGGGATGGGGGTGTCAGTCATATCTAACATCAGAGGCTGTAGTAATGACGCGGTGACTCGATCGGACGAGTTCATGCCTGTGAAAAAGTGGCAAGGGAGAACAGATCTTAGAAAATACCCGTCCCGTGGGTTATAACCGGGCCCTGTGGGGGCAGGCGCCCGACAGGCCACGCGTGCTAGTTACCTCATGTCTGAAACTGAGTTCAAAGGTGACAGCAAGAACTTCTGCTTATTTATACTTTCCACAAACACCGGCTTTTTCAATAAATTTTCAAATAGCATAAATTATACATAGAGATCTATAAATATATACACATAAATACACGTAATTTCTGTTCCTTCCCTAAGAGACATCTCCGAGCTCTTAATTCTAACAGTCTCCCTTCACAGTTAGAACTACTTAGTTTCTCAGAGCGGACACCATCTGGGTGCAGTTAATGATTCTCCTCCTTTAAGACACCCAAAATCTCAGACAATAACCCACCCAATTTTTGTTCTATTAGCTTGAGGCTCTTCTCTTGTTCGGCAAGTTCTTGTTTCTTCATTTGTGCTTCTGGAGTGTGAAGTGACTGCAAATGTACTTCAAGGTCCGTGTTCACATTACTGAGTTTCAGCACTGCTGCACGGTATTGCTGAAGAAGATCTAATGGAGAAGAAAATAAGGAAGCACCAGTCGGTAAATGAGCGGTCGTGTGATTTAGAAGCTACCAAGTACAACCCAGACAGCGCACTAAGATTCACAAGGAAACACAGCTCTAAAAGCTGAAGCGCTACTTCAAACCACCACCCCAACCCACGGCGGACCCGTGGCTGTTGCTACAATGACTGCAAAGCTCACACCCGGCGCTTTGGTTCCGCTCTTCTTTCTGAGCTGTACCTTGGCTCGCGGCAGAGGGAAGATGCCGCGGCCA
Organism: Megaceryle maxima; assembly: GCA_024605025.1. Taxonomy (NCBI): domain Eukaryota; kingdom Metazoa; phylum Chordata; class Aves; order Coraciiformes; family Cerylidae; genus Megaceryle; species Megaceryle maxima. The sequence goes on from JANHGN010018328.1 coordinate 2,459, forward strand.
GCAGGTGTTTCATCGCAGCCCTCGCCGCCTGCGCGCTCCCCACTCCATTCTCCGCCTCTGGCATCCCAGGTGTGCTCGTGGCACAGTCTGTCACCCCCAGTCCACGGTGGGGAACAAGAGAACGTTCCCCCACCTTCACTGGGTCCCACACACAGAAACTGTGACAAGGGACAGCAGCGGGCTCAGGTGAACAGGGGAATGTTTTGCTGACAAAGTTTGTTCCTCTTTTAACATCAGAGACAAGGAATTTTTCTGTGCTCAGGCTCCAATAAAAATGCCAAATGACAACAGAAGGGTTCAAGCACATCAGCCCAGGCTGCTGCCTCTGCTTGCAGGGGAACACGAGGCAGCTCCCACCAGGCTCGGCTGAACGCTCATCCACCTTCCCAGTGCCGCAAGGCGAGAGCGCTCACATGGTGACTGCAGACCAACAGATGTGGGGGGCTGAGCTTCTCAGTGTAATCATAGCCACTTAAACTGCTTTCCTTTTATGCCACAAAGAGAGAAGAGCAGCAAGTCAGAGCTCGTGGTAAGGCTGACGTTCAGAACTAGTCTGGTGTAATGTGGTGCTGTCCTCCACATGGAACTCCACTGCCTTTTTCCTGTCTGTGCCTGTTAACTACCCAAGTGAAATTAAACCATGCTCTTTCCTTCTGCAGGGATTGTCCTGGTACTAAATTACAGACAATTCCAATTTACTTCACACTGGGTGATAACAACTGGGTTATACTGCTGGGTTATATTAACTGGGTGATAATGGAGTTCAACAATTGCAACTGTGCTGGTGGACAGACACAAAGGGTGCCAAACGCGGGCGCCACCGGCCTGCAGCTGACCACTTACCGCCGGGACGTACTTACACCGGGACCGGAGGAAAGGGCTTCTCAGCCTGTCCCCCTCAGCTGGTCGCTGGGAGGCCGCTGCTCATAGACAAGGCAGCTCTGGCAGGTAGGTGGGTTCCCTCTCTTGCCCCCCTGCACCACCACTGCACATTTCTGGGAATTCATGTCCTTGCTTTTGAAAATGAAGTATTTAAGGACAACCTTTTTTGTGAGTAAGACTTCTCAAGGTCTTACAGACCAGCCAAGCTGGCTGTTCCAAGTTGGGAGCTGCCAACATTTCCCTGCATCTGTAACCTTTACTGCAGAAGGAAGAACCCAAGCACACAGTGAACTGTCCCGCAGGGAACGCAAGGTGCCTTCTTGTTGGGGAAATAAGAGATGATGTTGTGCAGGACTCTGATGAGAAAGGGAATGTTTCTAGTGCTGCCTCGCAGAGCTCACTCACACAGGAAGAGCTTTTACACTGGTGTGGTGTTTCTGCAGGAGAAAACCTGAAACTTGTTTTTCAAGGGTGCTGCAATTCAACCAGCTCAAGCTTCGTCTCCTGCCTGCTGTTTGAATGGTTACTGCTGCTTAGACTCTTTCCTTAGCAAGATGAAGAAAAAGGGGGAATATCTTGTGATAATTATTTTTTCTTTCAGAAAATTTAATCACTCTAAGCTTTTAAGAAAAGGGAAATTCATAAATAGGCCTTCATTGTACAGGTCATGTTTCTTACAATAACTTTAGGCTAAACTGAGGTGTTCCTTTTCATGCTACATGAGAGAATAACAACCACAGGCAAGCAGCATCGTTTTGTATTGTCGTGACGTCATTAACCCACCTATCTGTCCAGTGATGGTGGAGTAAAGTTTTGGGATGGGTGCTCCAAACACCATTCCTCTGAGCTTGTCCATTGGGGGAGCTTTATTCTGAAGGCCTCCAAATTTTCCGTTGCTGCGAATCCTGTCTCCTTCCCTCGTCAGCAGAGTGGGGCAATGTGTAATTTTTACAACCTACGGAGGTAAAAAGTGACACTAAATTAGTAACTCCGTGGAAAAGCTACAGTTTTAACAGGAGTCTGGAGGCAGAATTTAGCCCTACACCGGGAAAAAGCCAATTGCCAACGTGCACCAGGAAGCAATGGCACTGAACAGTACTGTTGATAAAAAAGGTGAGCACTTATTCAATTATTTGATGGAGATTTTTTTCCCTTCTCTTTTAATGCACAACATTTAAAGCCTCTAAATTTCAAGGGATTTATTTCTTACAACATACTCAATAAAACTTCTGCATAGTTGATGAAATGTACTTGTGCTGGGCGACTGAAACCATGGGGGTGACAGACTGAGCAAGGGGCACAACCCAAACCTCCCCCTGAGAGGTGGCCACGTACACAAACCCCTTTTCCCAAACAGACACAGAAGGTCAGTCTCTGACACTGCTTAACAACTGAGATCTGACTCTCCTCTCTCTTCTGATTCTGCAGTAAAAAATAGTTGGGTTTTGATGAAAAAAAGCAGAGAGTCTTCACAGCTGAAAAATGGTAACTGCTTGTTCACTGGATGGACACCGAGATGGTTAGAACATGTGAGGAAAATTAAAATACTAGTGTCAGCCATCTGGTTTTTACTCTGACTCTACCCATGCTCCTGAATGGAAACACTCAGGACCGTCCTTGTTCCCTGGGCACCAGCCAGTGGTGGCCAATAAGGATCACAAAGAACTGGTTGGGCCCCAGAGCACAGAGCAGGAGATGTGTGCTGCACTAACTGCAGGAGAACGGAACAGTCAACCCATCTGAGATGCCACCAGAGGCTCCTTATTAACTTGTAGTTCTCGTAAAGCAACCCTGCAGTACCACTTCTTATACTTCTGGGGGAAAAAAAAATACCCATCCCTGAGAACTGGGTGTTTAATCAGTGCAGTTCTACAGAGAGTCACAGAATCATTTTGCTTAGAAGAGCCCTTTCAGCTGCTGGAGTCCACCCGCTCCCCCAGCACTGCCAGGGCACCACTGACCCATGGCCCTCAGCACCACAGCTCCACGAGGGGGGCTGGGAAACCCCTCCAGAGGTCACGGGGACTCCACCCCTGCCCTGGGCAGCCTGGGACAGCCCTGGACAACCCTGAAGGAGGGGAAGAAATTGTTCCTCAGATGCAACTTAAACCTCCCCTGGGGCAACTTGAGGCCAGTTCCTCTTGTCCTGTCACTTGTCCCTTGGGAGCAGAGCCCGACCCGCCCCCTGGCTCCAGCCTCCTGTCAGGAGCTGTCAGAGCCAGAAGGTCTCCCCTGAGCCTCCTTCTCTCCAGGCTGAACATTCTTATGCTGAATCATTATTTTGTTTCTATCAATCTCATAAGCTGACACAAAGTACCCAGGGTCTGCAATTTCTCAAAGACTCCTGCCTCCCAAAATGTGTCCCATTAAACCTAAATAAAATGGGTCAGAAAAAGGTTTCACAACAAGATTTCAGTGGATCTGAGATGTCACCAAGGGCCTCAGGCTCCCCTGCTTTATTACACATACAGAGACTAGGAAAGCCCTGAAGAACTGTCACTTAACACTGACAGCAAAATGCAAAACATTTATCTTTAAACACCTGGCCCCATGTTCACGCCAACATTCGCACCATGGAATTTGTTGAAGGGAGGTTATTTTGTCAGTGCCAATCCTGAAGATTTCCTTTGCTGTTACGTGCAGCGAGATGTACAGACACGAAGCACCCTGAGAGCTGAGACAGCACGGAGCTTCGCCATCGTCCGGCAGACGGAGCTACACGAAACATTTGCTTTAGAACTATGAAGAATAACTGAAAGGTACCTCTTTCCTGTAGTGGTTGGCAGCATCCAGGTTATCGATAATGATAGTGTCACCCAACAGCATCCCGAACACTGAAAGATGGAAAGTTTTGAGATGTGAAATTTTTCTGCAACAAAAATAACTTGAGCTTAAAAGTCAAGGTGTGAGCTTTACCGCTTCTCAGCGGGGGAAAGCGCACGGGCATGATCTGTTCTCAAGGAAACCTTACTCTAAGGCTGAGATAAAGATGCAGTCTGCTGTTCTCATCGAAGAAGTCCAAACAGGAAAAAAATGTAGGATGTTTAATTGGCTTATGGCATAATTGACTGCTTTTTCCACCCAAGTACTCTCTCGATACCTTCTATTTATGAAGACACACATTATAACATCCCAAGCTTTAGGAAATTATATAAATGGTCATCTTTTTAAGTCCTTCCTGAATTGTGTTCTCAGTTTCTTAATATGTTACTTAATATTCAGTGGGTTTTCAAGAAATAAAAACAAAACAACATTCACAGGCTGATGATCCAATGGAGTTTAACTGAGTTGAGACTCTTCTGCTAAGAGACTGCTCTATACAAAGTCTAACCCAATGTAGCCTTGCATGACATCTGTCAAGAAAAGGGGTTTTTAAGTTCCCCCAGGGGACACAAAGAAGAATTTTTAGTTACCGTCTGACAGCACATAACTTTCTGAAAATAAACTGGACTAAAAATGATTTTTCATTAACAGCAGAGAGATATATTTCAATACTGGGAAGTAAAATGAAAAACTTACTGAACTAGTTCAGGATTCCAACTCTCCATGAGGGGTGGGTTCAAGTTATTTCAAGAGAAGAGCGCAGCAGAAGGGAGCTGCCGCCCTCGTCTTAGAACGAGCGAGAGGAAGGTGGTTCCCTAAACCAGCATCTACATAAAAACCAGAGCCCTGTTCTTACTGTAACTATTCAAGCATGATACAAATAGTCAGGTGCAGTTCAGTCGGAGTGCACACAGAGTGACGGACCGGTTTGGGTGGGAAGGGACCTTTCAAGGCCACCTCATCTGACCGCCTGCAGGGAGCAGGGCCATCTGCAACCAGAGCAGGGTGCTCAGAGCCCCGGCCATCGCCAACGTCATCCTCACTGTACCAGCAGCCCTCCCTGGGGGCTGGATGGACACAGGCGTTTGCAGGCATCTCAGGGGAGATCAACCACTGGACCACCACTTCTGATGCCCCTGTATTTCACTTACTGAAAAGAAAGAAGTCATGAGCAATCTCTTTAGCATCATCTACCTGTTTGGCAATGCTCCACGTTATCTGGAAACGTCAACAGATCTCTGGCAAATACAGGATTCCCAATAGGCCTGAAGAAGTTTTTTCCATTTCTTAAGTGAGGTAAGGGCCTGGTTAAGGAAAAGGGAGAGCAAGGGGGAAGAAAGGAAGAAAAATGGCATTTGTCCTTATTTCATTACTAGCTTCTGACAAGCTAGTCCAAAATCTCAGATGGAACCAAATGCATCTTAACCCTTCCACCTCAGGTGCTAAATGACCCCAACATTGTCTGAAATGCCGGTTGTATTGAAGATTAACAGACAGATCTTTATATTAAAGATTAAATTTGTAAAGAGACATACTTCCAACAAATTCACGTGGCTCATTTTACAGAGTAGTTTTAATATGCTATTTTATAAAAAATTGGACCTTATAAATACACCTGCAGAGAGCAGCTCTTTTCCAGAAGGCACTCTTTATGCCATTAGCAGTCTTCATAAGCAAATTATTTTCAGGTACAGAATGATAATATTTTCCTTCATCTACCAGGAAACCGAACTAGCAGAATCAATTTCTATTACTACAGGTGATTTTAGGGAATGTGCACCAGAACTGGGTTTATAAAATAGTCAGATTTGATTTGAAGCACTAGAATGATTTAAAATTATTATTATTTAAATTACTATGCAAATTTCCTGCTGTAGAAAACAAGTAGGAGTGAATTAAAAAAGGGCAGATTGTCTTCTCTTTGAGAGAAACACTGTTAAGAGAACAAGACACGGCAGTTGAAGATGGAAAGCTATGACTTCAGCTCGCATTTCAGGTGATGTTACTGTTGCTAAAGAGGTTAAGCCAGAAGGTTTACATTTTGAGTTGTTAACAGGAGTAAATTAAAAATCCCCAACAAATCAGGCTTAAAAAAACCCCAAGGAAAAGTTGAAGTCGTATGTAATGCAAATGCAGAAGTCTCACTGCTTTCCCTACCTGTTCCAGTCGGGGAGTGTCTTCTTGTAAATAGAATCGAGGGGCAGCACCTGCTGTCGACCTTGAGTCTCGTCGAAAATGGAGCGAGCGGCCTCGGTGGTCAGCGTGACGACACAGTCCATGTCGCTCGCCAAGTGCCAGGAGATGACTTTGGCCGCTTCGTTGTCCTCGATCTGAGCCAAATGCGCGATCTGCGCCACGGGAGGCAGAGCTGTCAGAACAGGAGCCCAGGCCAGCCACGCTCACCTGACGGCTCCCCGAGGGAAATCTCACCTTGCCTAAAATATCCGGGTTGCCTTTTGGGTAGTTTGGGAGGGTGCAGGTTCTCCTCGGCTGCTTCATTACTCCTTCTTGGTCTGACATCTTCTGTTTTATCAGAGAATCCACGTACTGAAGCTGGGAATTAGCATGTAACGTTAGCAAGCGCGTGTCACTGGGCCGAGCTGCAGAACCAGTCACACCTTTACCTCTTCTCAATCTGGTGTTTAACAAAAACCATTAATAACCTGGAAGAGACTCCTAACGTCGTGCCCAGACGCTCTGCAATCACCACCATGGGCTTTTTTTAGTGCTTTGTTTTGGTCTTTTAAAGACTTTGGAGAGGTTTTCACAAAGAGCTACCAGAGCTTGGGTGGAGCCAAAGCTTAAGTTTAAATCGTAAAGGAAGAGACAACCACAAATGTACAAAAAGAAACCATCTTAGAAGAGCACATTCAGGCCTGAAAACTTTAGCAGCAGGGGGGATGTGGGTGTCACGACTGAGGATTCTGCATAATTTAATTCTACTGGTTTGTGATTAATGATGATAACACTTGTTTTTATTTGATCTGAGGACAACTGATTGTTTAAATATTTTTTTTTTCCCCCAAAATGTTAGTAGTTTGAAGACTTTCTTTACAAAACTTATTTAAAATATGGTTGGATCTTTATGGGAAATTAATAACTGAGTACATTGCTCCGAATCTTTCAAATTTACATCAGCTCTGGCATTAAGATACAATATTCTCTAACTGACTGAAAAGAAGTGCTTTCCCTTGGTCTACGTACACCAGAACACATCCAGAGGATATTGTTCAGCCTGCAAAAACCCACTGGGAAAACAATCAGTACCAGTAACACAACTGGTAACTTCAGCAAAGCCAAGATCAGGATATAAAAGACAAGTTTTCCTTATTTCTCCTGTGGTTTCTTGAAGAGCTAGTCACCCTGGCAGAACAGCAAAAAAACATTTGTAAAGTTTGCAAATTTTGTGAAGGTTGGCAATGAGCTACAAATTCTCCTCTCAGTTTAAAAACTTGCAGGGTTTTGGTAACAGGTGCTTGTGAATATAGCAGTGTGATCACTACTGCTATAGAATGTATATATCATTTCATATCAAGATTGGATTTAATTTTAGGATGCTATGGAGCTTAGGAAGAAATAAGCCATACTGTGTTTGTCTGTGGTAATTCGATTTGGTGTTTTCTCAGCTCATTCTTCACATGAGTTTCTCTTGTTTCAGCTTCTTTAACCTGACCTGAAACCAATAAAATCAACAGAGAGTAAGATGATGCTAGAAAGCAATGGAACAATTCTTACAGAATTCCTTACAACTTTCCAGAGTTGGGAAATTGTTTTTGGGCAACTGCTGAATTTCCAGGTGGATGAGGATTCACACACCCCTTGCAAAGCAAGGCAGCCACGGATAAAACAGACCCAGACCACCTACTTCAGTGTTTTGTTTCTCCTTTTGATGGTTCTGACAGAAGATGTTTAACCTCAAATGAAGACCCTTTGCAGGCAGGTCCACCCACATAACAAGATGCTTCCCTGCTAATGCAAAGCTCTGCTGCCTTCTGCTCCCCACTAATTACCACAGCTCATCATTGCAAGACCAATTTCTCTCCCTCTCTCCATATTCTCAAAATTATTGAAGGGAAAAAAAAAAAAAAAAGTTTAATTACCAGGAAATCTGTTCATGTATTTGATTGAACTTACATTTCAGTTCAGTTACAAGCTGATTATGAGCATCAAACCAATTTCTGTAAACACCTATGGACTGAGATAGCTGGTCTCTCTCCTTTGTAAGTGTTGCCATCTGTTGCTGCTTTTTGAAATCTACAGAAATAAATATACATACTTTCAGAAGAAAACACAGTAACATGCTTAGCTGTTTAAACAGCAGCAAAAATCTATTCTGCTATGACACAGTTCTGAAGAAGTATTATGGACTTAAAAATAGTTGTTATCTTCAGAAACCCGAGCACGTTAGAGGAACTAAACATACCATTGTAGAACATGAATGACAGGCAGTACGGTTCCAAAGGCTTCTTCAGCGCGGGCAGGTCTGGCTCGAACACAAGAATATATTCAGAGCTATCTCTTCCAGGGCTGTTTTCAGCCAGCACTAGATTCTAACAAAACAAACAAACAGACATAAGTTTATGTTCACAGCTGAGGGAATACAAAATAAACATTCTTCAAATAGCACACCTTGTGAGTCACCTAACACATCGTGTCTAGCCAATAGTGTTACTGTTTTAAGTACTGGCTTGAAAATGCCTTTTAAACCTAATGAAGTAAAATACAAAGCTTCAGCAATAACAATTTTGTTATTTAAGAATTAGGATTCTCATTTTACCTGTTTAAAGAGTCTTTCTATTTGTGGTTATCAATTTTAGAGACATATGCTTTTGAAAAAAATATTCTGTGCACTGTCTCATAAGGAAGATTTCCTCGGCCGTACTTCATTCACCGCGTCAACAAGCGCAAACAGACCACCAAAAAGAGAGAAGCACAAACACAGAGGAGGGAAACCAAACTATTCCCAGTGCTGAGTTGAAGTTACTGCTGTTACCATGGAAGTAGACAGCAGGTCCCAAATGAATGGACGATATTTATACAAACACCAACACCCCAATTCCTTGTCGAAAAGCCAAACTTCACCTTTCCTTAAGAAACAGGGGAATACAATAAACCCATAAAGAATGGTAAACAGCAATCAAATTGGCATCGGTATTATCTACATGTGCTGTTACTTCGGGAGAGGTATCATGCATAAAATGAATAATGCTTATAATAAAACTCATTTTCCACCTTTAACATGGAGCAATTGCTACTCAACTGGCCAAATCAAGAGAGGGGTGGTTGCAGCCTAAAAGAAGAGATAGATATACAACCTCAAAGATCATGTCCACAGCTTTCAAAGGTAGTGCAGCTGCGTATTTAATCAGGAGAAGGCTGTAGTGGAAATACCTTTTCCTTAGAAAATTCTTACTAAACATTTTCCATCGATAAACAAGTCTAGTGTTGCTGACCCTCAGTGTAAGGGTAAACACGTCAGGTTATCAGCTTCTTTACATTGATCCTAATTGCACATCACTATCTTCATAAACAAGATGGAATCATTTCAAGATAATGAAAAAACACCCTGGTGCGTCCCCTCCCCAGGACTTGTCCAGTGAAAAACACATTGTGTCACAACCAGCTGTGAGTTGTCTGAAGCCAGACTTGGCAGAACCCGAAAGCTGGGGAGAGGGGAGAGGGCAGGGGAGAGGGATCCCCCTGTACATCCCAGTCCCCAGCCAAACGTACAGCTGAGAACTTCCCTCGCTCGGCGAGGACAAACACTTGAAGCAATGTCCTTCCTTTGGGTTTTCTGAAAAGCAGCAGAGAAGAAATAATTTCTCTACTTCTCTCTCAGGGAAGATGACAATACGTGCAAATCCTCCACAAAACACAACGGGGTGTAAGAGCAGCTTTGAAACGGGAGGACAACAGGCCCCACAGACCCCTTGCTCGTGAGCTAAGGGTGTATTTCAGTCACACTCACAATTTCAGCTGATCCTCTGTCAAAGGGAAACTCAATCGTACTGACTTTGCCCTGAAACTGCGGGATCTCTGTATCGTCTTCGTTAGGGCTCTTAATTGTGGCTATTACTCTCCCAACTAGATCAATTCCAGTCTGGTTGTTGTATTCATCCTGCAAGTAAGAAAAGACAGAAAGCTGGTTTGGAACACAAAGTGCAGGAACTAACCCACTCGTATGCTGCAGTGGGGGGCTGCAGGGTGGTCCCTGTGAGGCATGGCCGGGGCTGCCCCGAGCCGGACGCAGCCAGTTGAAGCCAGTTGGCTTCAAAAGGGCGACACCTCTGGGAAATATATTTAAGAAATAGCGAAAATGCACGGGCAGAGGACACAGGAAAACAGAAGAGAGAAAGAGCCAAGGGAACACCAAGGCCCAAGGAGGACGGGAGGTGCTGCGGGCAACAAAACAGAGATTTCCCTGCAGCCCCTGGGGAGCCCATGTTGTTTAGCAGTGGAGTGGGTGTTTCCCTGCAGCCACGGAGTTAATGGTGAAGTAGACCACCTGCAGCCCATGGAGGTCAACAGTGGAGCGGATCTCCACCTGCAGCCCACAGAGGACCCACAGGAGAGCAGGTGGATGCCTCCTGAAGGACTGCAGCCATGGAGGGACCCACACTAGAGCAAGGAAACTGCCAGGAGGAAGGAGCAGCAGAGAGGAGCTATTATGGATTGACCACGACCCCCCGTTCCCCACTCCCCTGTGCTGCCCAGGGAAGGAGCAAAGCAGAGCCTGGGAAGGGGTGAGGCAGAAGGTGTTGCTTTATTTTTTTCTGTCTTTGTTTCTCACTACTCAAATCTATTTTAATTGGCAATAAATTAGATTAGTTTTCCACAAATTGAGTCTGTTTTGCCCATGGCAGTAACTGGTAAGAGATCTCTCTGTATCCCTGTGAACGTTCAAAGTTCAGGAAACCTCATTTTTCTAATACAAGAGAAATTTGTCTCCTTGAAGAAAAAGTCTTGGAGAGAAACATCTGCTGTATATACAAGTGTTTTCCCACTAGGATCTATTCTTGAAACATATGGCAACGAGATGGGTTTCAGTAGAGATGCCTGACACGACTGGTTTGCATGGTTTAGTTTGGGTGTCTGTAAATAAAAGAGGATGCCCCTGTCATATACTGGAAATGACCCATTTACATCTTTGTTTTGTGAAGTGAACCTGCAAAGAGACAGCAACAGCAAAAGTCAACACATTTTTAGCAGTCTTATGTATCTTCTTACTTAGGGTTTTGTATTAAAGCATAGTTACCATCACGTGGAGGTATAAATCCTTGACCAGTGTACGGCTAGTAAGAGCTCGAACATTGGAAACTGCTGGAGTAGCTGGTAAAGAATCAGGTAACAAGCGTACAGGGTCATTAGGTACAACTTCAATTATAATCTAGCAGAAAAAAAAAAAAAAGGAGGAAGAATAAAATAAAACAAAAACTGATATAATTCGCTGCAATTCACCTGCGCACACGGGTTGCTCAAAAAATACTGAAATAAACGCATGCAAAGTTTACTGACGATCTTCAAATGAATTGGCATGAGCATAAACCAGTTCTACCAGGTTGCAAATTACGCAGCTCTATCATTCCACAAAGTTTCTGTTCAGTTATAAAAGCTAACGAGAACAGACTTTGGTAATCAGCAGCTTGAACTCACTAGGTATCAAAAATAAAAATGCATTTTCTTTTTGCAAATCTAGCAAGGGAAAGTATTTGCATTTTGAATCTAGGAAGGTTTGGAATATTTCTCCTGGATGCTGCTGCATTACATGGTCTTGGCCACACAAAGTTAATTATAGATTCAAACCTGGTCACTGCTGAGGAAATTTGTCTTATCCATTGCGAAGGTGAACTGGATACTGTAAGCGCCCACTCGCTCTGGAATCACTTTATCCCTAAACAAATCCAAAGCAGAAACAAGCAAAAGCGAGTCAATGCTGAAGGGACAGGTATGTAAGTACGCAAGCGACTCAGGTTCTGAGGAGTCCTCTGAACCAGTCAGAAAGCCCTGTGAAGACAGGGTGTACTTTAGTACTCCTCCTTCAGCGAGGACAAATGCCGTCAGACTTTCTCAAGAACCAGAATAAGGCTTTTGGAAGTTTGGATGAGGAAAGTCTCCTCCAAGCACCTGTCTCCAGTAGCTGGCAGGAAGTTTGTCCTGGCCCTATTAGTCAGAAATCTGCAAGTCTACCTCTGAGATCTCACTTCCCATTCAGTGAACTTTCATAAAGCTACCGAAACAGAGCGTAGAGATGTTTCGATCTGCAATGACAATAAATTTGCTCCAAATTTAGTCATTTGCCTTGAACTTACAAAAAAATCTCAGTAGGTAATTCCTTCTCTTACCCAGAAGCTGGTACAAAGTTGGGTAACTTGGACCAGTGGCCAAGGCTGAGTACAGTGAGAGAGAGTTTTCAAAATCTGACGGGCAGACAGACAGACGGACACCCGTGCTGCTGCTGCTCTGAACAGAACCTCACCTAGCGGGGATGGCCACGCGGCATCCAGGAGACCACTGCAGAGGCTAACATGGGACAGCAGTGACGTAGGAGCACCCTGGAACTGCAGCAGCCTCTGCTCCTCTGGTGCAGGGACCAGGATCAGCTGGGCCAGTGTTACCTCACATCTGCTTTCTAAAAGCAGGAGGAAAGGCCATTCCTAGGAGGCAAGAGCTTGAGCCAACAGCCAGCACCACAGCAGTTTAACTGGCCCATGGCATGCCTGCCAGGAACAGCTGGAGAAACACGGCAGCCAGCTTATGATGAGCTCTGCTTCTGCTCCCTGTCCTCTGAGACAACATCACTAAGTAACCCGAGAGAATGTGACAGGGCCAAGGCCACGGTTCAGATCACCACACGGTTTCAGGGGGTTTAAATCAGAGCCCAGTCCGCACTGTCCAGCCTGCAATTCCACAGCAGCTGAACACAACACTAAAAAGAATTCAGGAAAGTTACTTGACAAGTGACAAGCAGACAGTAGAGTTCCTTCAGTGCCAGCATTTCTCATCATGGACTCCAATATACTACCTTAGACTCTACTCTCAGGTTAAACAAACGTCAGATGTATGTGGGGAAGAACTCGGCTCTCACGTTCAGCGCACCTTGCTGATGCCTTTTACTGTCCTGTGGCACTGTACCACACTGATCCTGCCACAGACTGTCAGCAGAACCTACACCTCGTTTCTGTTGCACACGATGTGTTCTGTACTGTAAATTATATAAAAGCAGCTATACCTGAAGTAGAAGAAGCCATCTTCCTTGTCGTCCTTCACTTTACTACAGCTAAATGTTGTAACCTGAAAAGAAAGATGCAAAAAGTTCAATCCAATATACTGACAGTTCAAGTACCTTATTTGTAATATGCTCTCAAGGACCTGCAGTACCGGCAGCGCGCAGCAATGCAATCAGATCACCTATAATTTAGATGCTGGTTCCATATTCTTGATTCTCAGTCTTTTCAAAATTCACAGTGGCAACTTTTAACAGTCTCCCTGCAGAGTCGCCTTCTGCAGAGCAGCAGCACTTTTGTCCTTACTCTAGTCGTGACATCTGAACAGTCTGTCACATGTAATGGGACAGATATTGGTAAACAAATACGATTGATACGTAAAAACTTGTCATTTAAAATCTAGGATAGATTGATCTAAGCTTTCTGAAGGGAAGTTTCTACTACAAGTCCGTTTGTCCTACACTGGTGGTTCAATGCCCATTTTGGAAGTGCATTCTGATGACTTACTTCAACTGGGATCCTGGTTCCACTGCTCTGGGCTTCCCACATTTTCATAGAAATCCGTGCAGGATTAATATTTTTAATAATGTTGTCATCTTCAGAAAGAACACTAACCATAAAATCTGTAGAATGAAAGAGGACGTTTTTTTCAAGATTATTTTTATCTAGAATTAAGATCAAACTCCATGAATTTGTTTCTCCCTCGTACCTAGAGGAAAAAACACAAACCCCCACATTCCAAACAGAACCCCAAGATTTTTTAACTTATTTTTTAAAAACCAAGGAGGAGATCAAATGGGAAAAAAAATAGTTTGGAAAACACCTTTACTCTCCTTCATAGGTACCACTGATAGAATACAGCCAGTCACAGATATTTTTTTTCTTTTAATTTTGTTAAAATGTTACCAGTCTCCTCCTTTTTTCTTGCCTTCCTTAATATGGTATTAACGGGACAGAACCTACTTGCTTTCTTCTTAACTTATTTAGACAGGACTTCACCTTTCTGAAGAACATCTTTGTAGTGCAGACTGTGAGAACTGAGCAGGAAAATCTTCTGGAAGAAGGGCCAGCAAACGTGTATACATCGCTGGCGTGGGCAAGGACCACGCCTGCTGTGGTTATTGTGAAGAGAACTTATCTCCTGAATTAACTGAATTACTCAGTATAGGTCTCTTATTCATGCCCCACTTTCCTTATAGGAAAAAAAAAAGGTTTCAAATTCTGTTTTGCTTTTTTAGCAGATGTTTCCTCATGGTCATAACTTGCTGCGCTTTATCTATTTTCCTCGTGAATATTACTGGGATATAAAAGATGAGACATTTGTGTCTCGGCAGCTGCAGTTAGAAAGCAAAGATCATCCTTCTGTGAGAGAATGCAGCCAGAGAGGAGTATTTTGCCCTGTTGCTATCACACTTTGATTACTACTTGGTTCCTCTCGGCTCCCAGCTGGCTTGTTATTTCATGGCTACCTCCTTTGTTACTCCTCCCTCATCTCCTTTTCGGTGGAAAACACACAAGAACTAGCTCAGATCATCTTTTGGCACAGACCAAAACCCAAAATGCGGTTATTTCACTAAGGACACAGAAGAGGTTCTGTAGTTTTACCATTTACAGACAGCTAAAGCCAATAATTTGAAGTGAATAAGAGGTCTTTTGCAATGATTTCCAATGATACAGGTATCTTTTCTCTGCAAGTGTTACAGAGGCATCTCAGATATGGCTGTTAGAGAAAACTGAGATAAAACAGGTAAGAAAAATAAGGAAATATACCAGGAGAATCATCGAGATAGTTTTTCATAGATTTACAAAGCTCTTGAGTGACTGCTTTCCACCCAGAATCCTCATACTTACCAGGAAAGGTACCTCCTGCTGGAAAAGAAGCATTTTTGTCATATTTAACATTCAAGCAGACGGGCTTCTCGGGATCCGGCAGGACATTTAACGTGATTATAGGACACTCTAGTGTGGTCTTGCTGTGGAAGGCTTTAACCTGTAAAGTGTGCTCTCCCCTGAAATATACAGAAATCATAGAAACTCTTATAAAACATCTCTTCTGAACTTTCCAGAGCCCTTCAGTCTGAGTCACGTGCACAAAAGCACGATAAAAAGCATCTAGAAGTTACCAGTAGTGAAGGGAGGAACAAAATGGAATTGTTAATGCAAAGACAGACAAGTAGAATCATAAGTTTAGCATATTCTCAAGATATTAGCATATTAAATTTAACTTTGCTTTAACATTTCCTTAGCTGGCTGATGATGTTTCGTCGCCTGTCTGCAAGACACCAGCAGCTAGAGCCTGAAGCTGCAGAGGGGCACTGAATGCTGTCTGAGGGGCACCCTGCATTGACAGCCCCGAGTGAATCTGCTACAGCTCGCAGCTGGCAAAGTGTGTTGCAAGTACATAATGATGTCACTGATATAGAATATAGCAGTTCCCATTATGCTATAGATAGCACGATGTCACTCCTGCGCACCCTGTTTCTAACCTCCAGTAAAATATTGCTGACTAATCTCCATCAGCCATCCCACCGAGGTGCAGCCGTTGTCAGTACACCGACTGCCATCAACATTTAAAATCAGTTTTCTTTCAAATGCAAAATACTATTGTGGGTTAAATCCTGCAGATACAAATGCAAAAATATTAACTGCCACGAAACACTTCAGCAGTTTAAGACCACGCACTTAGTGCCAGCTTCTCAGCTACCTGCAGCCAATCTAGGCTTGCAAGAAAAGCTCAGGGATACGGGGGGTGGGCAGCAGCACTGCAAACACGAGGAGATAGGGAAATAATCAACTGGGAAAGTCAGGTGGGATGTGTGTGTGTAAGGGGAGCCAAGTGACTAACAACAAGAAGCAGGAGCCACAGGACACACATCTGCAGGAAATAAGACTTCATCAGTTCTATCAAAAACTAAGAGAAATAGAAATAATATATAAAATTCTTCTGGAGACTTTACCCAATCCTTTAAAACACTGGCTAGCACCCAGAGGAAGAGGGTTTTCAATGCTCCTCAAACGTGTTCTGTCCTGAAAGCACCGTGTCTGGAGCTGGTCACCCCTAATATTTGATGTGTATGGCTGTTGAGTGGTTTACAACGCCACCTGCACCAGGTACAAGCTGACAATTCTAAGCTGTATTTTACCATGACCAGAAAAGACAAGACTCAGAAAACCAGAGCATCAACTCCTCAGAAGACCAGAAGCAGCAGCTATTGAATTTTTATTTAGTTAAGCACTCAGTTTCCTAAAGCTCACTAGCTGGCCTTCCACTGGCAGAGAAATCACCAGCGTCTGACTTAGCTCTAGATTAACTCTCAGCAGGTACTTTAGGAAATGCTCCATGTAAGTACCTCTGGCAAGTGCCATTTCTGAAGGCAGGGCTTTCCGTACAGACTTCGCTACTTACCTCGGTGCGTGAATACTGATAACTCCCAGGTTGGCCCTGCCATGGTCATCTGTTTTGTGGTGCTGGTTTGAAGGAATAATCTGTCAAAACAAAAACAAAATGTGTTTATTCTTTCAATAACACAGAAGCCTTAGAATAGAATGTGTTTCTCATTTGCCTGCACACACTCTTTCCATCTGAGCAATAGCTTCTTTGTAGTTCCACATACTCTTACCACGTGACAACAAAGAGCCAGCCCCACGTAGACGGGACGACACCAATGTGTGATACCCAAAGGCCAGGTAAGAAGGCCAGCTCACCCTTAGGTTGTTGCTCTTTGTGAGGCTGATTTTGACGTTGGGTTCTGAGGATGGGTTTCCCCACTGATCGCACAGCTGCACAACAAGGGGCTTCTGCAGCTCTCTGCCGTTGATCACAGCGACAGGCTGGAAGAGGTACAAATGTGTTACACTGCTTGGCTCTAGCTCTGTCAGACATCCGTGGCAGGCCAGGAGTCCCCAGGCAATGGTGCCTGCCTTTGCCAGACTAAGGGTCTCCCTTATCAGCGAGACTGTGGCAGAACTGCCAACCCCAGGAAGGTATTTCCAGAGTCTTCCCATTGACATTCTCGTGCCACTGCACAACTCACTGCTTGAACTGAATCACACGCGTTGCTTGTGTTGATGGGACTAAAAGGAAGGACGTGCTTCTGAAGAGGCCTATCAGTTTCCATCTTGTGGAAAGCACAAATGGCCGAAAACTTTTTACCTTCTGACATATCTTCTAGAGAGTAAAAATAGTTCTGATCCTCCCTGAACCTTTTGTTTCAAGTTTTTCTTCAATATCTTCCTTCTCTGTTTTTGCCACGCACCAGCCTTTATTCCTGCTCTCTACTCAGAGATCCAATTTTCTTTTACCTGCTTCCCCTCTTATTTTCCTTTCTACTGCAATTCCAGCACTGGCATTTGAATAGCCAAAGTAAACAGTGAAAAAGAAAAGAACCCATCAACCAGCAAGCAAATGGATAGTACCAAAAATCTCCATCCTTTTCATCTGATGTATGCACTGTACTCCCCCCCTACTTTCTGACTGTAAACACTTGTAAACTTAAAAAAAAAATACATCATCTGTAGAAGGGCAAATGGGATGGAATAAGCAGTTGAAGCAATTGTTAAGGAAGATGGTGTTGTAAACACTCATGGATTAGATTACTCCAGAATAAATGTACTTAAAAAAAAAACAAACCAAAAACCCTAATGTGGTTATTGTATAAAAAATGCTTCACATCTACAGTCTACACAAGTAGATGGCAAAGCACTCAATTCTACTTGTGTTAACACTGTCCTGTACAGGACTGTGTCTCTAGAGCTCCCATATTCTGACAATTTTTAGAAGAAACCGGGGACTTCAGCTTGGCATCCTGTCCTCAGAAAAGCTCAGGAAGTAAGTGACCTGCTGCCTACCAACCCTGTTGTTATTTTCCAAACCAAAACTGTTCCACTTACCTTTTCTAACTCTGGCCAGTCCACAAGCTGCAATTTAGCAGGGGATCCGGGAGTTAAATTCACTCTGAGAAAGTCTGAAAATTCACGCCAAGCGAAGCACAATTCTTTGCTTCCAAGCAAACAGGATTTAAACCGAATCCCTTTGACTTTCATTGTTAGTGTACTTTCCTATTGAGAAACAAAAAGATTTTGTCAAGAATAAAGCAAAGTATTATTCATTAATTTTTTAAAAATACTGTATTTTCGTATTTTTGCCTGATAGACAGTGTTTGCTCTTTATTAGAGACAGGGGACTAAAAATCCAACTACAGGTTTTATTCCTTTTGATCAATTTAAATTGACTTCTTGCATAAGAAGGGATCAAGCATTTCTCTGGAACTTGTTTTTCAATGTGTAAGAGTTAAGTACAACTTGGTCATATCCAATGTATTTTAAAAGGTATTAAAACACATTTTACATCAATCCACATCAGGCAACATCATTAGTCCATTCTCAGAGGTTCTTCAAAAGATCATAAAATCAACTGTACCACCACAAACAACCACAGAGGACTGACCACAAGTTAGAAGAACAGACCTAGAGCAGAGGACTCCACAGAAGGCAGAACTGAGTCCCACCTGAAGTGATCTTATAAATACCTGCCATGTTATTTTCAAATTGGATTTATCAAGTCCGGGCCCAGAAACTCCAAGGGAATTTACACACGCAGATGTCAGTGTCTGAACCTGATTTCCATACTGGTCTGTAATCATTACATCTGTTAAAAGAAAGATGATGGTGATGATTAAAATGATTATTAAGATGATTTCCTCAGCAGCTGCTTTAATGAAACATTATTCACATAGGGAATATAAATGTATACAACAAACACACCACACAGAGAAAATTGACATGAGCATCACTGAGTGACAGAGAGGCTGAGGTTGGGAGGCACCTCTGGAGGTCACCTGCTCCAACCCCCTGCTCAAGCAGGGCCACCCAGAGCCAGCTGCCCAGGACCACATCCAGGTGGCTTTTGAACACCTCCAAGGATGAGTCTCTGCAATCCCCCTGGACACCCTGTGCTGGCGCTGGGTCACGTCACAGTGAAAAAGCATGTCCTGGTGTTCACAGAGACCCTCCCGCGTCTCAGTTCGTGCCAACTGCCTCTGGGCACCACTTGGCTCCATCTTCTTTAAGTTGTAAATACCTCTCTTCAGGTATTTATATACGTTGATAAGATCCCCACATATTGTGAGTATTGAAAGCTTATTAAAAAAAAAAAAGTATCAGTAGAGTCACATCACTTATCTGTGCTTCCCACTTCTTTTGAATAAGATTATTTCCTGCTACAAACTTAAAAAAACCCAAAATCTCAAACTGAAAGCTGTTTTTCAACCTGTCCCACATGCTTTTCTTCGCTCGCACACAAGCTTTTGATGTCCCAGAACACTGTAAGAAATTTTAATTTCTTACCGTGCCGCGTAAGAACTGCGCATGGAAACGGAAGGAGAATGAGAAGACCGAGTGAGCCCTAACACGCCTGCCTCCAAGGCTGAAACTAACCTGAAAATGTGTGTGCCTGTGCCTCTGAAATAGCCCGAGTGCTCTTAGGGCCTGGGAGAATGCAGAATACACCAACTAAACGTCAGTTTACCGATGAGCTGAACTCAGTGTGACGACGAATGTCCCAACGGACAAACTGAGAGGCAGATTTTGTCAGAGAGTAACTCTGGAATTGTAAATGGGCGATGAGAGGAGTCTGGTCATCCCTCCACGAATGAGTGTAAACCTGGGCTCTGCATTGCAACAGCTGGCGATAATTTGCTCTGGATGACACCTGCATCCAGGACAGGCTGACACACTGCTAAGGAAAGGAAACATACCCCCTTACAAGAGACTGAAGAACATGCAAATACTCACCAACTTCACCTTGTAGTTCCTCACCCAGCTGCAGCGTGTTTGGTCCTTTTAATTTACATTTAATGTGTTTGGGTTCATCGGGAAGTGGTCTAAATCAGCACATGAAAACTGGCTTATAATCATTCTCTTAAAGGCAACCGCAACACAAGAGCAGGTGTGATAAAGCAGAGAGCAGTTGTCACCCATTTGCAAACGAAATCGTTACTTTATTTTATCCTTGCACACATTTATAGGCTCAAGCCCCATGTGCACACAACTTGCACAGTAGCTGGCACCTCAGTCCTATCAAGGGGGAGCTCATCAGGCACCACTTGCATAACAAACCACAGCAGCATTAAGGGATTTTACCTTGTCTACAAGAATTTGCCTACCAGTATTTTACCACAGATCAGATCATTAGTCACATAAAGTAAGATTCAAATTTGGAGTATTTTAAATCTTGAAAAAAAAAACAAAAAAACCAAAAAACAACCCCACCCTCAGTGCCTCTAAGCCACAGTAACATATGATTGTCTACATCTTGAAATATGTCTATTCCTGTAAGCCCAATTTTAATCCCAATGTCAATCCTGAGGTGTACAAATGCATTGTGCTCTCCTTTGCCACAAAAATATTTGCTGACTTCTTAAGGGCCTGATTACAATTAGCACAGCTTACAATTTTTAGTGATATGTCTTTTCCTAAAAAGCAAAGTACAACCAGAGCACATTACAAAATTATGGAGACGGTGAACAACCTCAAGAGAAGAAAAAAAGTGAGATTTTCAGGTGTGGTTTTGCTTTGATAAAGCAGAATTCATCAGCTGAAACTATGCCTTACACTTGTCTCTTAAAAATCCTTTCTGGAGTTCTTTTAAACAATCTCAGCCTTTCCTCTGGGTGACCTGATGAAGGTTATCAGATGTTATATGTGCTGGCTCCCCGAATAGTTAAGAGCTATCTGTAGGTTACTGAAGATTTAAGAGTTATCCACCACGGAGCTTTGTACTCTTCTTGTGTGTTCTCAGCTAAAAATCCCATTAGAACGACCTTCAGTTACTTTTCATGACAATGACAATAGAATAGCCCCTAAATAAAAGTTCCCTGTTCTGAGGCAGCTTTTCAATGCCAAGCAAAAATGTATTAAAAATATTCAATAAACCAATTCACTGCTCTGTTTCCTTCCAAGAAGAAAGGTATCAATTCAGCCTGCTTTTCTGTTCCTCTTACAGCAGAAAAATTTACTTAACTGATTTTTTTCTTTGTCTGACAGTGCTGCATCATGGAGAGCTTTTTACAAGCACTACGCTCCCGATATTTGAAGGAATTTTAGTAACACTTGGTCATGTACTTTGCATTTATTTTTTTTTTTTAAATACTGCAGATCTGTGAAATGTCCAGTTGCTGCCAATTTACCCCTGGCATCAGTGTGCTGTTAAGAACACGTGAAATACAGCGACGTAATTCAGAACCAGACTCATCTTTACAGACTTTATAAAGATACAGTAAGTAGAGCTTATCACTGACAGTGATCAGCAGGGGATTTTCAAGTTCAATTTACAGCCTGTCACTTTGGACTGAGATTCCTGAGGCAGGCTGCCAGCGTTCACCTGGCTAGATACTATTTTTAGCTTCAAAATACTAACCTCTGCACAGGCAGCAATTAACTCCGTGGTATTTCTCTTTGGTAAGCAGTGACTTGACTCTTCAGTAAAGCCAGTTATTCTATGAGCTGATGTTTACGGGAAGTTTTCAGGGCCAGCAATATGTATACTCACAAAAGTGACTAAGGAGCTGGATACGACCAGGTCGTGATGGAGCCTGTCGCATGGGTCACGTTCTCATCTGTAAACAATCTGCTTAAACCCCACCCATCCACCCCTGCACTCCCCTGTTAATTTGCCAACTGCTTTTATTATCTCAGCTTCCATGGAAAGAATTTTTTCCCCCAAAGTACAGCTCTACAATCCTTTACTAATGATATGATTCATATAAAAGTATTTCAAATGAACAAACCTGACGGTGAACGCACTCTCCAGAGACACATGGTCATCAAGATAGGTAATGAGACAGTAACGTACATCTTTTACTGATGTTGGCACTTTTACATCAGGTAATAATCCCTGAATCAACTGTTCTTTGTTAATTTTAGGTGTCCAGTTAACCTACAAAAATAAAATGTCTTAAATTAATCGAAAGCTAAATTATTAATGACTAGGAACATAATCTATCTGTGGTCATTCTAGGCACGCTGAAGTAACACACGGGCAATAGAAGCTTTCCTGTGCAACAGTACCCAGTGCTGCCTTCCCAAAGACAGAAACTGACTCTAAAAAAACCCCAAACGAACCAAATCGCACAGGGCGTGTCCCTCGCTCGAGTTAGGAAACATCCGATTCCAAAATCCCTCACCAAAGAGAACGTCCCATCTGGTGAAGCTCTACGGCTGTGTCGGGCTCCACTCCCGCAGGCAGAGGGGTAAGGCAGGGAGAGGCAGCCTCTGTGCAGGAACGTGCCCATCCAGGGGTCCCAAATGCTGGGAAAGCCCCGGATCTGAAGAATCAGAACCACGATGGATTTGTTTATTGTGAGAAGCACTGCAAATTACTACCCTGCTTTTCATAATACTAGCCTGAAGCATTATTTACCATTCCATTAAATGACTCTACCTCATTAAGGACATAATTTTAATACAATTATTTTTAACAATTTCTTCAGCAGAGACTGGAGTTCCCATGTTTAGTAACACAGCCCTGAGGAACAGTATTTCACAGTCCGATGCCTATGGATTTTTAGAGAATCAACACTGCACCTCTCCCCCGTGTGATGCTGCTGTTCACTTGCCTTGATCTTTTCTGCCATAGCCGGGGTTATGTGTATCTCCCTTTCTCCTTCATCATACATCTGAAATATAAGGTTGTGCATGGTGTCACCAGCAACCCAATTGATTTCATCCTGGTGTTTAATTTGAATAGCTTTCTGTCCGTCCATACTTAAGATCTGGAGTCTTGCAACATGACTGCTAGGAAGCAGTTTAATAATCTTTTCCACTGCTGGCACGTCTTTACAATTCTATATGTGGAGGGGAAAAAAAAAAAAAGATAAAAATATCTATGATAAAGATGTTAAATATACACATACACATCAATAACACCGCCCAATAGCCTGTGGCACTGCCTGATTCTCAGGCTTACGGTACCTTAAGCTGTAAGTTTTGGTGGTTGATTCACGAAAGACTCCAGGACACTAACAAGGCAGCACAACAAACTGTTTCCTGTCCTTTGTTCGTCCATCCCAACTGATACTTACAAGTATTTCAATCCTTGCTTTCAGGATCTGGTCTTTCTTGATATTCTGCACATGTATAACTGGGCCAGTCAGAAGGTTTGTTCCTGCATTACTGCAGTCCACGGAATACACAGGAAGGTTTGAGGCACCTAAAAACTATTTAAAATGTAAAATTAAACTTCAGGTTTCTTTTACGCAGCTACAGAGATTATGCCAGACGTGATTATTGGTATGAGCCCAGACAGAAAATGATTATTCACAGAGAAATTCGACCGCTTTCAGTTTTCCAGAAGCCTGCAAGATCAACAGCTATATTTTTCACAGGTGAGCGATGTTGTGGGAGAAAGGAAGAAGTTCCAGAAGCACAATTCACTACCTATGAACACAGCAAAACTAGTCTCTTTGGCCATTATGCCAACATCTTCAGTTAAGTTGTTAAATAAACCCCTTTTCATTAATTTTCTAAAATTCACACACTGAACGGAATTTAAATATCAAGTTCAACATGTCATCAGACTACAGCAGACCCAGGCTACAGGAAGAGATCATTCATCTATTAAGTGTAAATGGAATGCAGAGTATTATTCACCTATTAAGTGTAAATGGAATGCAGAGTATTATGCAGTGGGAAGACCATTTTTGGTTTTTTTGCTGGAAGGGTGATTTCACTAGAATTGGGAAAGTCACTTTCTTGAGTTAAAAAAACCTAAGTCCTGAAGGGCAAAAGTTTTTACTTCTAAAAGCTGCAGTAACACCTGCATTCCCTTCTCAACTTAGATAAGTGCTTATGACTACAGTCTTATCTAATATTATTTTCAGGCACTAGACTTGCACTTTCAGCTTAAAAGAAAACCCCAAAGAAGCCATAGGAAGCTTTTTACTGAACAAATTTTAGCACTATGCATGGCAAATACGACCAAAAATGCCTTCAAATTGTAGCTACGTATCCTCACATAATTTTCTCTTCCATTTCTAAGGACAGGTTCCTCCCATTTTGAAACTTATGGAGTGACTCATAATAGATGAGGCAAGAGAGTTACAGTTTCGGCTCCCAAGCTACAGAAACTTCAAAAGCATTATTAAAGGTACTAAATTCTATCCAGATGCCAAGAGAGGCTCATTTCACAGCCCTTTAATAAAAAGCAGGTATCCAACCCCTTGTGACACCTAATGGGATGCAGTTTACCTTACAATGAACTACCAGCTTTGGCTGTGCTGTGATGTTTCCTGATTCATCCAGCACTTCAACCTGGAAGGGGAAGGCTGTGCCATTCTCAATCTTCAGAACTTCAGAATCTGGTTTTACCTTCAACTGACGAGGGGGCCCTGCAAAAATGCACAATTGTAAAGCAGCAGTTATATTTTAGATAACCTGGGAAACATTGGATTTCAGTTTTTGCTATCAAAAAAATTTTAAGGCCAAGCTACCAGGTAGTTTGTGGTACAAACCATTTAGAGCAATTCAAGGGTACTGATTTACATCAAGAAGTTACGGACACTCCCTCTCCTTCCCTGTACACCACCTGCCAATTTTCTGAATGAATTCAGTGAGAAACAGTCAGACAAACACGGTACGAGGTGTAAACACGTGATGTAGTGCTGTTTACATACTACAGGGATTGGCATCAGAAACAAACTTGGAGCTTTCTCCTGACAGGTTAAAAGCAAAGATAAGAACGCTGAGGTATCTGATCAATCACGATGCGCAGCGCTTTAATTACCAAACCCACCACAGCTACAGCTTGAGAGCGAGGAAAAGCAAAGGAAATTCCTGTTGGCACTGCTTAGATAGTACAGAAGCTGTTCAAGTAAGACTACCTCCTGGAATGCATAATTATTGTATCAGTTTTAAAAGGGAGCAGGAAGTAACAGACTGCTATTAAAAGACAAGTTCTGAAGGAACAAAAAAGGCCATTTTTCAGAAACATCCTTTATGCATCATTTGTTAAACCTTCCATTTCAAACTCACTGGCTGGAGGAGAGACTGCAATGGCTTTTATTCACTCCTTCCTCAAAAAACAGCTTTAAAAGCCAAGGATAAGTCTAATGAGAAGAACGAAGTAGCGAGGCATCTCTACATTGCCAAAGGCAAAAGATTCTCGCAAAGGACGAAGCTGTCTGTGGTCCAAGGTCAATAACTAAGCAATGCACAATCCACTTGTCTCAAGTCAGATGTTTCCTCTCCATTTCCTACACTAAGCCTTAACCCCTCAAAAGACAATGAACAGCAGAATGAACTGTGCACTGTTGGTCTAACGAAGCCTGCAGTACGCAATCTTTCTGCAAAATGGGATGGAAAAAAGCCTAAAGTTTGGTCACCTGGGAGGCCAAAACTCAGCCTTCAAACTATACCTTGTCCCCTAAATCCAGAAACACCCAGGTAACAGGTACCCCAACGGCCAGAGCCTGCCCACTTTGCTGGGGTAAAACCAAAGGGGTACTTAATTCATTCACAAGGTGTTTTCTACAGGGAGAACAGCCCAGTGCACAAGAATACAGGTTAAGGGGCTAAATGCTCATGAAAATTGAGAAGAAATTCATTCATCCAATGGTGCGAGGCTAGAAAAAGGCTTAAAATAATTAAAACCAGAAGTGACAAATCAGTCTCAAGTAAGCAGACAAATTGCAGCTGCTAGAATAACAGATGAGACTGGGCTGTGGGTTTGAAGTTAGTCCTGCCAAGAATGACATGCCCTTTGCGTTATTTACTTTCAGTCATCAGTGTGATGAGCTACAATAGCCTTTTCTACGCCTCACTACACATCTGACCTTCCTGGGAGAAGCAGCATTTCATTAATAGTGTCAGAGAAAAGTTCGACAGCAACTCACTAAATATTTAAAGGATACTTACCAGGCTGCACTCTTATTTTAAAGATTTGTGTGTCTTCTTTCAAACCAGGAAGAGTGACCTTCAGATTGAAGTTCTAATGAAAAGAATATTTTAAATATTCACTTGAAATGAAACCAGATCATAAATGATCTCACACAGTCACGTCAATTCATAGATATGCATATTTCAGAAGTCTACCCACGTTTTCTTGCAGTGCTATAGGTAAATCAAGATCTTTTACTGTGTTACAACCTGTCTTTCCCATGTCATTATTCCCAGAGATGTTCATTCTGGGATTTGCACGTTAAACTACTGTCGGAGTTTCACAACTTGTGGTTCTCTGCTTAGAGGCTGGTTTAGTGGGGAAAAAAACTTACAAGTTCAAACCACAAAAGTAGTTTTAAAGAAAGTGTCTGCAAGTTCTGTGTTCGTCACTCCTTTGCTCATTGCCTGCAGCAAGGCACCCCAAGGACCATCGACCTCCTCCTGGATTGGGGCCGTAGGAATACAACTGCTCTAGAACTGCCCCACTGAAACAGTCTCCCATTAAAACCGGAGAGCGAAGCGGGCTGATCAATGACCTTAGAAGCTCCTACTTGAAAAATCTGGTTGCACTGCAGATATGTGAATGTCATGCTTTATATGTTTGAGGGAAAAAATAAGGTAGGAAATAAAACTGGTGGAAACCTGTGTAGCCAACAGCTGCTATTCAATGCTAGTAAGTAGAATTCTTTAATAGTTTGTTTAACCAAGCTTTGCATTCATGCAGCAGACACTCTTCCTATGCTCTCCTTTTGGTTTCAACCCCTTTTCTGCAGTACTGATTTTTTTATTTAACTCTCTCTTCTTATGACTGCACTATTTTCTGCCTCTAATTAATCAGTTTGCAGCTTTAACGTCATTCCTTTTAATCTTTCAACATCTGTCCTCTAGGGAAGCTCTTTTCCCTTATCCTTCATCAGTCCTTCAGCTACTTTCCTTTTCCTTCCATGCACACTGCAGTACTTTAAAATGAAAAAAAGAATAAACAAATACTATTTTCCTTTTCTGAACTCCCTCTTCACCCTTCTCCTGATTGTGTTCAAAACCCTGTAAGGAAGCAGTCTTCCTGATTATTGCTGACACACTTGTCTTTAAATTGCCCCTCTGATTCTACCCACGATCAAAACTTGCTCTTCTGTCTCAACTGGTTTGGGTGGAATTAAATCAAGGACTGCAGAGGAAAATGAAGCCTGCTTTCTCCTTCTCTATCAGTGCTTCCTTCTCTGACGACTGTCATTCTCGATTTCCTACCTCAGTCAAGTTTCAATTGTCCATTTAGCACAATTATTCCTTCAACACTTTTTTCCTTACTCCTTTTTCTGAAAAACAGTTTTTTTCATGCTCTCAATTTTTAACTTTTTCTCTCATTCATTTTCTCCTCCTAAGTTCTTCCCAGAATCCCATTACTGGCTGTTTCTCTGAGGTATTGTAGCTGTTCTCCTACCATTTCAAAATCAAGGTGCTGAAAATTTCTCCAATGTTCTTGTCTGCTTATCTTAAATTAAGCACTGAAAACAACAGTTGTTTTTAGTCTCTTGTCCCACCACCCTGCTCTTTGACATTATTTTTCATTACCATCTTAACCTGTCCTTTTTTTTTCCCTACTGAAATCTCCAAATCTGTATTTTTCAGAAGCATTCATATCTGTTTTACGAAAGAAACCATTTTACCAAGTAACGCATGTTTTTGTTTTCACAAAAAACATTACTTCAAGTTTAAAGTCAGCAACCTACCTTGCCCTGGCAACTATTTATACAGCCTTTAGCAGTGACACCCTTAATCATGCACTTTGCTCCTGTAGTTATTCCTTGGTAGCGCAATGACAATCCACTAGAAAAGTACAGAGAAAGCAGAACAGGATCAATTGAAAAATACACACAGTGCTTTAATACACAAGATACTCTTAGATGTTCTTACAGACATAAAAGCAAAAATGCCACTTAACTCATATGAAAAGTATCCACTCGGACAAACTCCAAAGAATTACTCTATCAGGGTTGTGTGAAGAAAGCACAAAAAACCCCAGGCCCCGAGAGTTAAACACGAGGTGGTTGAATTACCTAGCTTCAAGAATCGGTCTGATGTCGGTTGTCAACTGCGTTGCATGACCAAATTCATCCTGCAATTCCAAAGGAATATTGAAAGGTACTCCAACTCGAAAAGGAAGCTCCAACAGACCCACTGTAAATTTCTCTGGTTTGCCCTCTAAGAGAAAAGAATAATACATTTTCAGAAGGAATTATGCGTGTTCATTGGCTTTTTCTTAACTAAGGCTACAATTAGGTCAAATGGTTTTCAGCCTCCAAGTAGGTAGGCTGTTCAGAATATTGTTACACCCAAAATCGTGATTTATTGATTGATTCTCTTTCTTTAAACTTAAACTAACATAAAACCAATAGCTAGAACATAGCAGCAGCTGCAGCCTACGCTGTAAAAACCATCACAGGACAGACAAAATTTACAAAGTACTTAGAACATCAAGACAGCACCTAGAAGCTGACAAGTTCCTTGTGGACATCTTTTCTTCAACATTTAATTGCTTCAATTAAATTGTTAAATTAAAATGATTAATGCAACAAAACATTTTTGTTCTACACCTCTCCCAAAACTGGGAGGTAAAAATGATTTATCATTTACAACAATAAAGACCTCAACCTTACTGTGTTTAGAGTTTTATTTACAAGTGAATGATTTAACAAAGCAACAGTAAGAGCTTCTGCACTGTCAAAGGGAACAGTCACCAAAAGAACCCTTGTGGTTTTCCCAGGGCAGGGGGGTCTGTACCACCAAAAGAACGTGTCTGAAGCGCGACCACGACGCTCAGAGATTGAATTGCGAAGTTCAGTTTCAACAGGCGTGTGATGATTTTTTTTTAGCTTACCAGGAAGAACTGTAAACACTGAGCAACAACCTGCTGCTAGAGAAATAAATTCCTTTATTTCTCAGGGGATAAAGCTGTTGATCTTAGAGGGTGAGGGAACCAGGACTAGCAAGGTGGTACCAGAACCGTGGTGTAACCGCACACCGCGTACCGTCCTGTCCAGCAGCGTCACTGAAATCAGAACCCAGGAGCCTTCTGGGGAAGGCATCATCAGTCACACACACTAGTTTAGGCCACATACACACACGTGGCAGAATGCATGGCAAGAGAGAGTAACATCAGACATATTTAATGGCATTATTTCCATTCTGGTATTCCAGTAAGTATCTTATGACAGTTAATCCAAAGGTACACACGCTTTATAACCAAAGGAGAATTTAGTTTTTCCTAAGAGTCCCTTTTTAATTAAAAAAAACCCCAACATAGCAGCGACTCAATCTCAACATGCATATTTTAATTGCATAACCTGGTTTTGGATGAATTTCTCTCTGTGGCTTCTGTTGGCCTAACGAATACCACTTTTATGAAAGAATATTTAAGGCAATGGCATGAGAAAAAAAAAGGTGATTCTAATTAAGTAGAAGTTGATTTTTATTAAGTACATTTAGGAAAGTTCACATGAGGGAAGATCTTTTGATTCCATCTACACTTTACTTTTTTGTTAAACTTCCTGTACAGCAGAGCCAACATATTACAGGGGAGATCAAAGCCTGTTAGGCAAAAAAAAAATTATTTTTTCTTGGAAATACTTCATGTTTGACATGCAAATACTACTTTTCAGTGCTGAAAATTACCTTTCAACTAAACCACGGATAATTTAGATATAAAATGAATCAAACAGAAACACTAAAAGGAGAAGAAAATTGGCATGACTGGAATTCTTACCTATAATAGTAAATTTAAATACTTTAGATGGTAGAGGCCTTCCTGCGTAAGTGTCTGCATTACTCTCGTTCAATACTACTTGCAGTTTCAAGGTGTAGTTCCCAAGTTTCTGAAGATTTTCTAAACAGAAATACAAATATAATTAGCAGAAAACCTAAAGTTGTAAACTAACTGAAAGTATTGCATTTGTGAACTTACCCATTTTTTTAAACCAGTAAGGCCATTTGCCTCCATGCTGACTGATATGGGAAATTATCTCTTTATTCCCAGTAGATGCTGAGAAAGAAACAGCCACACATATTTAGATTCTGCACTGTAATTCTTCACTTTTTCAATTATTACTATCACTCATTATCAAGTATTACTATCACTTCTAAATCCAATAAACACAAATCAATCTTCACAATTAATCACAACTAATAAAAATGAATTCCCTACCTAACCGTGTTTTCAGTACGACCTGCTAGCCTCAGACGTGCTGAACTGGAAGCAGCAGGGCTGTAAAGCTGACTTTTCTTAGCTCTTTGGTAATAATTTCCCTGTTAAGTGAGAGCACTTGTGGGCTTCACACTGGCAAGCGACCAGCTCGACACAGAACCATAACAAACTGGCTTAAATGGGAGCACTGGCAGAAGTGTGCGGCTGACTGCACAGCAGACAGGCCGGTAGCTCGAGTGCCACTGAAATACCACCTGTAGTCTTCAGACACACACATTAAACCAGAGCTGAGACACTGGGTTTGGTTTCCTTTGATATACATCACTACAGCACCTCGGCGCTTCGGGAAGGTATTTATACAGCTCTCATGAGACAAAGAAATGGCATTCTCCTGCTGTATATGGGAAGAAATGAGGCAAACAAGATTTTAGATTTCTATAAATTTCAAATACACTTCACATGTGCAGGACTGGAGTTTGTAGAGAATTTAGTGTCCTAATTCTGTGTTCCACACACAACAGAGCAATTCCAGCTGCCTCGGAGAGAACGCAGTTCTTCAACAAAGCTGCATTTTTTAATAAAGTTTTATTTAAATAGACTGAAATACTTACAATGTAAAATAACCTTCAGTTCAACAAGAAGTTTCTTGGAACCTCCGTGGCTTGTACCTGGAAGTTTTTGCATCGCTTCTCCTTTTTTATTCAGAATTTCTATTCTTAATGCTCCTGTATTTAAAAAAAAAAAAGGACTTTTAAAATATACTGTGTATTGTTAGTGATTGGAGATTTCTGTATGACTGTTTTTTTTTTTAACAAGAGTGTATAATGTAATTGTCAATTGACATTTTGCTTTTTAGTATTTGGAAGAAAAAGAATATACCTATTGGTGTACCAGCAAATCTTGTTTCATTTGGTAATAACTCATCTCCTTCAGGCCACGTTACTGATAATTTGTCAGGAAGTCTGGTGAAAAAGAAAGAATGAACAGTTTTTCTGTGAGTTTCAATTTATGTTAGTGGAATATACACAAAGCTATTTTGAGAGGAACCCCCTCCCTGAGCTACTGTTTCTCAGTTTAGAGTTCTGGGGCTTTTTGTCTGTACCGCAACAGCTGACTGCTCTCCCTCTGGGGAATAAAGCTCAGCTCTTGGGTGCTCCTGAAGAATCACTGAAACTGTTATTAGGAACTCCACAAGTAAATGATGACAATTGAGAGCTTACCTTGCCATTTCATCCTCTATGTATTTTTTGACAGCTTTGTCAGACACTGTCCTGTCAAGTTTTGAGATCGGGATCGTTTTCATTTCGGCGTACAATGCCTGAGGTTCCTGAAAATTAATGGAGTGCAGTTCAAACCAGCCAGATTATAGCATGTCAGAGCAGGAATACCTCGCTGTTGAGGGACTACACACGTAGAGACAGACACAATGCTAAGGAAGCCATCCTGGTGACTCCACAGGACACGTTCTAACATCTGCTGAAATCACCCGGGGTAAGACCGGACGCGCAACGTACTCCTGGCACCAACTGTGATACTCTATTTCATGTGCAAATTTCCATAAATAAGATCATTGAGCATGAATATTAATAGTAATAGATTTACAAGTAATAAACCAATGTTTGATTACTTCTAGACACCTGATTGAATCCAACCGATTTCTACATTGATGAATCTCAAAAAATATGGCAACTCCACAGTTATGTGAACGACTTTTCAATAAGTCTGACCCAGGATTACATTTAAAGATTCCACAGGGAGACTAGGGGTATGAATCCTTTTTATATTTGTCTTACCAAAGCAATTTGAACCTCTCCTCCAGTGGCAAATATATCCCCATCGTGGTCTCCATACAAAAAAAACTTTTCAATACTTCCATAGAATATTGGAAGAGTCTTAACTGTTTTCACCTGTAAAGAGAAAACAACTAATGCTAACACATTACTTGTGTATCAAAGGTACATCATTTGCCTTTCACAGGGTTCAAATCCTCCATTACAAAAAAACCCAACAAAAAAAAGAACTAAAACCCCAACAGCAGTGAGCAACTAACGCACCAGCTGTCCAGTTTTGAATGTTTTCCCGTCCCACTCTATTGCAGCATACACTGTCCAGGGGCTCTGCATTCTTTTGGATGGCAAATCAGTACGTGTGGTTATTCCTTTAAAGACTGTGAATTTGATCTGTTTGTCATATTTTTCATGACAGTCTTTGAGCCACAAAGCAAATTCTCTGTCGATTTTCATTCGCTGCTCCTATCAAGAGATCGCAGAAGAAATACGTATTATTAACGTGGTATGGAACTGAAACCTGACAGCTTCAGAAGCACAAACAATTATGAGAGTACGACAACACTGTACTCAAAAAAATAAAGGTTGAAAACTCCTCAGCTTGGAACCACTACAAAATTCTAGGAAACCTGCACTTCAAGCCAGGCAAAGTGCTTCCCCCAGCACCCGTATCCCTCTGTGAAGAGGGTCTTTCCACAAAAAAAAGGTCCTATAAACAACTAAATGACGTGATTCTTTTGAACAGTAAAAGGAAAAGGACAAAATCTAATTTTTTTCAGCTTGAACGAGTCAGCCTTACTACTCACTACAACGGAGAGAACTGTCTGCTACAAAGCAAAAGTGTCCAAGCTGAAAGCTCTTCAGCAATATTCTGTGACACAAACAAAGGACCCCGCGTAAAGATTTCTACGGCACAGGCGCTGAACTTTGCCAAGAAGAACTACTGAAAAGAACAGAATGATCACCTGCCCATTGAAGATTCTGGTGAACAGAGTATTCTTATCTTTTAGCTTCAGCTCCAGATCCATGAAAGTGAGTTTGTTTGTGCTGACCTGGAACTTATCATTGGTAAACAAGGCTCCAGAAATGCGGTTGTAGCACTCGATGGGTGCCAGCCCTCTCTTCTTGGGAGGAGCACACCAGTCAAAACTGAAACCAGAGGAGAGAGACGTTAAATCCCTTCTTCATAACCGGAGGCTCGCACCGCAGAAAGAGGCTGCTTGATGTTGTAGGCACAGATTACCACTTACTCCTCCACAGTTGTGTATGGTATTAATCTTCCATTCCAAAAACATTCAAAAATAGGCCTTTTCCCTCGGGCACCCTTTTCTACTATAAAGCAGTCATCGTCATCATCGTCATCGCTTAATTCTTGAGTAAAAAGAAGAGAGAGTCCATGAATAAATTTATTTTAAAAACTAATATAATATCAAAAAAGAGAGCAGTCTAAATTAAGGATTATCTAGACTTACTAAGTTAGGCACAGCAGCAGTACAGATGATAGCAAGCTAGGCATACATAATAGTGGGGACTTTTTTTTTTTTAATGTAGAAAATACCAAGTAGAAAAACTAAGGAAAAAAATTTAAACAGGGATTGGATAATATTACCAAATCTACCACACTTGAACATTTCAAATTAAATATATATTACTTTTTTCCCCTGAGTTACAACTGGTGTTCTTCAAAGATCATAAAAGCTCATCACAATTAAACTCAAAATTTGCTTTGTCCAACAAAAAAATCCCAAACCAACAAAAAAACCCCAAACAAACCCTCAAACAAAAAAACCAACCAAACAAAAATTAAAATCACCAACAGAAATTATTTTAAAACTCCAGCATCTGATAACTCATCAGGATTCTATAAAGCAAATTTAAATTAAGGACTTTGAGTGCAGGTTGCCCTCTGGGCTATTCCAGTGTTAGACCCTTGACTCAAAGGGCTGTTTTTTCACTACTTTCTCAGAGCAAGATCTTAACAGGCAGGAAGCAGAAATGCTTCAATCAGACTGTGTTCAGGAGAAAGTGCAGTCTGCATTCAGGTGGCATTGTGACAAAGATCAGGTTTACAACAACAGGCAGTTTGTTCACAGGGTTGGTTCATCCAAAGGGACGTGAACTTTTTCCATTCCACCACAACCCAAATTAGGTAACTACTTACACTTTGATTTATATCTTTCTCCTTTCTCTCCCATTAAAATATTCAGAGCATTAGGACTGTCTAACAGGACTGAAAACATTTCACTCACTTGATGGAAAACAGGGATCGTCGGGGTACGTTTCTTTGTCGTACAGGAAGGGGTGGTAGCGGATGATGCCTTCCACTATACCTTCTCCATCAACGTGTGCCTTGAACTCAAAGCTATCTGCTGCAGTGTTTATATACAACGTCTGCATGTCATCTTTAATTTCCCTAAGATTGACAATCTTTGGTACTTTTCCCTTTTCAAACATGGAAATCTGGAAAAAAAAAAACATAAAAGAAGTTAATTTTCCTTACATCAAAAACCCATCTGTGACATGATTATGCTGCAACGATAAATAGCATTACTTTTTAAAAATTAAATTGTATCTGAAGATGATGCTCTAGTCCAAAATGCATGATTAGAGAGAACAATAAGAAATAAAGAAAAATGTTGACTAATAAGTATAAGGCATCTTACCTCAATGTCAATGTTGTTGAAAGGGCTTGTGTCTTTTGTCACGGCATTTGTTTCATTTCCTTTTGGTCCATGGATATAATAGTGATAGATGTGTCTGAAATACATTTTTAAATGAAAAATAAATCTCTGAAAGTGACATTTAAAACCTGCACACTGTAATTTTCAGAAATCCGTAAGGAAATCTCTATTTTAATTAAAATGTAACTGGTTTGTTGCGTTGTTACAAATCAGGTCCGTGACAACACATCCGTCTGGTACAGAGATTTCCTAAAGGGAGCAAGGGACTCCCTCTCCTTCCTTCCAACTCTCATCTCCTCATGAATGCTCACATTAGGTCATTTTAAAAATAAAATAAACATTACAAATTCAA
The DNA here is from genome assembly GCA_024605025.1 of Megaceryle maxima. Classification (NCBI taxonomy): domain Eukaryota; kingdom Metazoa; phylum Chordata; class Aves; order Coraciiformes; family Cerylidae; genus Megaceryle; species Megaceryle maxima. Next base: position 37,342 of record JANHGN010018328.1, read on the forward strand.
AATATAGTCAAAAAAATCCAGTTGGTCAGATAGATTAATTATTTTCCCAGAGATATGAAGTTTGAGAAATCTGAGGAACTCATCTGCTTTTACTTCACCTTTTCAGCCAGTTTCAAAGAGGGAGGCCTTAAACCTCAGGGTGGTGGTGTGCAGAAAAAATGAGATTCTCCAAGTCAACGGGACTGAGTCTACAAAGGAGGTTAAATGCACCTGCAAGGGCTGGGAATCACTTTGCTTCTGACAGCCCCCGCACTAAATGCGCCCCAAGGAGAAACCCTGGTTCCAGGACAAAAGCTCCTCACGGTCTCGTCGCCCAGGACTTCAGAGCAGACTGCCAGTCCAGACTGCTTCCCATTCTATCTGCGTCTCCTCCAGGCCGCAGAAGGTGCTCCCGTGGTGGTATGGCAGCATTATTCTGGGGATTCCTCTTCCCTCCCTTCACCTCAAGGCATCCAAACCGAGGGCTGTGCCGTAGCCCATTAGAGCAGAAGGGAACTGGTACCACACGGCGTGGCTCGACACGGCGGGGGGTGACGTGGAGGTGTTTGAGGGGAAAGAGGCAGCGTAGAAAGAGTGCTGCAGGACTGTGTGGCACGGGGAAGCTGCAGCTGGTTGCTTGTACTGTAATAGCTGGAGGGCATACACCTGAATAGTTACTCCCTGGTTTCACCTCAAATGGAAGCAGCTCCTCCAGTTCACTGGGGATGAACCAACACAGCCCTACGTGTGGGTGTTCGCCAGCAGAGCACCCAGAAGGTAATGTGGGACCGAAGTTATCTGCCAGAGTAGATGTACCCCTGGGCTTTCACAGGGTGAACAGGGTTTCAGCCAAAAGTTCTCACAGGCAACCGTGGATGAAGTTTCATACCACAAGGTATCATCCAGTCCTTGTACTAATGCTCAGATTATTTTCATACTACCTGTCATCTAATAACAACAGATAAAATACACTTACAGCTTGAAAATCAAGTTCTGTGGTTTGCCAGCTTTCACAACTGGGCCAGGGCTTCCTAGTTCAGTTTAGAGTCACAGACAGATCATCGTAACAGGTAAGCCCACACAATTCACAGGTACGAGGCCTCCACATCCCTAGGCCCTGCAGGCCCACTGGCCACGCTGCTGTAGTACTGAGGGCCAGGATCCTACATTGGGCTCCCTCTAAAACTGCTGTGAAGCAGCAGACTTTTTATTTTTTTTTTAAAGAAAACAACCAAACAAAAAACAACAACAAAAAGAAAACAAAAAAACCCACAACCAACCAACCAACAA
>JANHGN010018328.1:38710-52368 GCA_024605025.1 Megaceryle maxima
AACAACAAAAAAAAAAAAACAAAAAACCCCCCCACCACACCACCAAAAACAACAACAAAAAAAAAAAAACAGAAAAAAAAAACAAACAAAACCAAAAAAACCCAAAACAAAATCCCAAGGCAAACAAAACCCCCAAACCCCCAGGCAAACAAAACACAAAATAAACTAAACACAAAGTTAGGTGGCTGAGAGAACAGTAAGTTCAAAAGTTTTGAAGTTATTGATAATTAGATATCTAATTATTACATTATAACTGTTAAATGTAATAGGTTATTAATAATCCATTTGGACAATTATCTCTCAATTATCAAGTCACACTGAAACTGCTGTTTGTTAACACCTTTGTGTGGATGGGGACCCCCATCCAGTGGCGTTAGTCAGCTGGGAAGAGTCATTGTGGCACCAACAGCCTTAGCAGGACTAAAGCCAGTGGTCAAGTACAAAAAGGAATCGGTCAATAATTACCAGAATTCGTTAGTAATCCACTTTTAAATCAAAACATTTAAGTCACAAACTTACGCCAGCTGCCTTGTCCAAAGGTGAAAGTAGTTTTTCAAGTACTGCATGTGATCTGGTTGTACACCTGTAATGACAACTGCTGTGAAACTCTCTTTGTCCTTTTCTTCTAGTATTAGATTATGAAGAAATCTTTCATCATCACTTGTGATGTGAGAAGAGTCAGATGGCTACAAAAAGTAAAATAATAAGAGCAGGAATGTAAACTGAATTTCTGAACTCCCATCAGCTTTGGAAAGGGTTAAAAAAACCAGAAGAACAAAAGAATACAGAACACATGATGCTAAACAGAGGATTAACACTTAAAATAAAAGCTTCGAAATCGAAGTCAACAAACTGAGAATGTGACATCCCTGACCCAGTTCATTTTCAACTCACTCTCATCACAGCATTCGAAGTGTTCACTCTTGAAATGCACTTATCATATTAAACGTGGCTCCGTGTGATACTCTCACCCATCAGATTGACTTATGATGTGTACAAGACATGAGGTGGCTTTAACAAAATCAAGCCAGAAAAACAAATTCTGCTGGTTCGAGTGAGAACAGAACTAATTCTGTTCAGTGATTTTACTTTTCAGTTCAGTTCTAACTAAAGGTCTAAGGGGCCGCCCTGACCCTAACCTGTGACACAAATAAATAAAAATTGCCTTGAAATATATAGGCTGCTCTCTACAAGGGAAATGGAAGTGGAAGAAACATGCATTTGCTGTGAAGGAGAAGGGACAAATCTTCAGATCCAGCTGAAACATCCAGCAGTCTCACAGAAAAAGAAGCTGCCGATTATGGAGAGTCCCGACCGTCTTCCCCTGGACGGATGGGCTCTATTCTTATGACAGAAGGAGGTTTGTAAGCTGCACAGAAACACAGCGGTTGACGTCATGCTTGATGCTGGACCTGTCGCTCACCCTTGACATTTGGTGCCTCCAGAAGAGAAGGTGTACTTTAAACACAAAGGTGGACATCTTTAGGGCGACGGCAAACAAGGGGCACACCTGAGAAGATACCGCCTTCCCCTGCCGCAGGAAACACTGCTTCGTGCCCTGCTTTGCAGGAAAGCCCGTGAAAAGAAACACACCCCTAAGCCGCGGAAAGCTCATCTCCCGAAGGGCAGGCGGTGAGCTACGCGTCACGGCTGTGCTGGTCAGACTGACCTTCCCCGGGGAAGCAAAGAGCTCTCTCTAACCAACAGGAGAGTGTAACCACCTGTGGGAACCCCCCACAAAGGGACTGCAGCTCTTCAGACACCTTCTTCTGACCTTGCTCTAGAGCGTCTGAGCTTTGATATCGATCACGTCTGGACGTCTTTGCACAAGTAACTTTGCCTTACTGGCTCAATGCCTCATGATTAAGTTATTGTCCTCCCACTGCAGTGATCCACTACAGCTCCTCCTGCCGTGGCATTCTCTTGCTCACCCACGTGCACTGAGGAGCGCTGTTCCAGACGTTCAACGGACAGATTCGCACACTGAATTTCACACCAGTGTAACGACCCGGCCTGGCTATTTCAATGCTCTGTAAAATCTTCTTAGACCTGAGATGTCTATCTGTTACCTCCTCACTTTCATTACTTTAGTACTTCACATCATCTCTTCCCTCTTGGATATTCAGAAGTTATTTTTTACCTCTAACAGATCTTTTACTTGCCTTCTATTTTTTTTTAAACTATCTCAGTCTAACTTTCATTTTATATTAACACCACAACTTTTCACACTGTTGATTGCACCACCTTCTCAAATTCATTAGTAGTATCTACACATCTCCCTCAGCTAGTTTCCTCCAGCTGATGTCTGTTAGCGTATTTTCTGCTTTTCTATCACCCCACCCTCCGTTTTTAATGTCAAAAGCGGGGAGAAGCATTTGTGCCCTCTACAAAAAACCAGATTTAGCCTGCTCTTATTTTCACTTTCTCTGTGTGTGACTCCACCTTCTCATCTCTATTGCACAGAGATTCAAAACAAAACTCGTACGCTTCTGATGATTCACTCTTTGTCCGAGTCACTGGCCCAACACTGGCATGATAAGAACTTTATTTACCTCCTGTTCCCTTCTCACCCGTACAAAGGGCCAACAGCACTGATAGAACCCACAAGATATGGGCTATAATCAAGGCCTGGTCACCCTGGCACACATATCCCCATCTTCTGCTCCCATCTGCACCCGTTACTGTATATTTGCCTTTATCTCCTTGCTCAAAAATGTCCAAAGAACAGTTCTTTTTGGCCTTCCCCTTATGTTACAGCTTTTTGCTTCAGCTTTTCTTCTTCATGAAAATCCATCAGGACCGTTCACTTCAGTTTTCAACTAAGTAGTCCATTTTCTTTTACAAAACTAGTGAAGATTGGAGAAAGCAGCGAGTTCTCTTGATCTGGCTGGACTTCCCTCCCACATGCAGGCTCGGTCTCCTACATACTTCTACAGAAGCACAGTTTGTTTCCCTAATTAATTCCGTACCAATCTGGAAAGCGGACATTTTCCTTTGTTTCATATATAACAAAACAATTGCTGTTTTAGAAAGCTTTTATTAGATATTTTTCTCAACCTTGTCTGTCAAACTCTACAGCATTTCTGTCCTTTAAGCTACACTGAAAAAAAAAAGAACCAGATACAAAACCTTAGGATACAGTGTCTTCTTCAAGTTTCCCAAGAATTCCTTTTACGCTGCAAGGTGCAAATGATGCAGTATGATGAAGATACCCCCAGATAAGTATTACAACAACATTACACAGTAAAATCATGTTAAGCAGGGAAAGGCTTTCAATTAAAAAGCAAGGAGCATTGAGGCTGTTTACCTTCCTGTTGCGAATGTATCCGCTGTAAATGGCTTCTTTGTTTTTCTCTTTCTTTTCAAAATCCTCTTTAGACAGGACAAGCTCGTGAACATCCTGAGACTCCGCAGGTTTGCTTATCATCTGATTTCATTAAAGAAACAGTATTTAAAATCAAAATAAGAAAGACTTAGAATGAAGATAATAAAATAGGTGAATGCTGTGATTAAAAGCTAGGATAATTACAATCTGATTATGTAAAAATGCTTTAAAATAAAGATTGGCGTTGACTTACTCTGGCAGACTGGCCAACGAAGAACACCGCTTGCTTGCCTCCGACTCCAAAATACGAGATGTCGCTATTTAAGCTGCGAGGCACTGGCAAAGGGCGTACGTATCCTGAATGATCACTGAGAGTAAAAAGTGCCTTCAGTAAATTTTCTCAAGTCAAAAACCATTGGAAACAAAAAATAAAAAAAAAAAAGCAACTTCTGATCTAAACAGCCTGTATTAAATTCTTCCTGCAGTCACTCTGTTCAAAAATCCTTCACTTTAGACCTATTATAACTGCAACATTAAAGTGGGTGTGCCTAAAATTCCTGATGTATTCTTTTGAAAAGGATGATGACAGAGTAACTGTTTTCCTAAGTCATCTCAGAAGACGTTTCTGTCCCTTCTGGCAAACCAGATCTTATTCGGTCAAACAAGTCCAACTTTTTCCATCTGAATAACTCTTTTGTGTATTACTATCTATGCACAATTTCTTTGGCGCTGAAGTCCGGATGAAAGAGAGGAAAATATTTGGCAGGGAGAATCTGACAGAGAAAGAAGCTGTAACTCTGAAACCTTTTCTCCACTGTTATCTGTGCAGCAGGGACACGGTCCACAGGTCTGTGTGACTGCACTGGGGTAACAGCAGTCAGAACAGCTTTAATGGTGGAAGGCAAAAGGCAAACCCTCAGCGCCCTCCCTTCGACCACAGCAAGACACCAATGGTGAGGCTGCTGCAGATCAACATGGCTTACAAAGCATGTCTGATCCTTCTGGCATCATCCTTTCATAGAAATACTTTCTAGTCAAAATGGGAAGTAACACCAACCAACTACTTCTCAGAGAATCACAGAATGGTAGGGGTTAGACGGGACCTCTAAAGGTCATCTGCCAGAGAGACTACATATGCCACCACTAATTAAATTAAATTCCATGTCTCTCGAGTCAGCTTGGATGGATGAACAGTCTTCTCTAGTTTAAGCACATAGTAAGACAAACATCTCTTTTTCCATCAGAGCAGTCCCAACCAAAACCAAGGGGTAGCTGGTATCCTGGTGTCACTTAGAGCTCCGCTCCGCTGAACGCTATCAAGCACACTTCAAACCCGGAGCTTATAAACACCAGACTGTTACTGAATTCACCTACAGCAGTTTCAACAAGCGGTGAATTTCTTTACAAATGACCCAGCATCACTTTTAGTCATTGTATTTGGAGATGCCTCCAATGAAAAGCCCCCTCCTTGGCTATGTGACCGCTTTCCACTGCCCCATTACTTCTTACACTCCTTTTTCATAGGAGAAATTAGTTACGATTAAGGCTGTGAGCCTCATCTTCACATTTACTGTCCTAGGCTTAAGGTATTTAAAAAGTGACTAAAGCTCAAGAACTGTACCTATCTGCTTCTCTGGAATTTTCTACGCTGGGGTTAAGTCTGGCTGTGCAGGTGGAAGACCTCTTGAGAACAGATTCAAAACTGTAAAATGAATTCATGTAAGTAGCAAAACCCGCCATAAACCTCCACTTTCTTCTTTAGATGCAAAATAATTACTTTGCCTAGCCTCCTTCAAAAACACACACACATCTTCAGGTATAATTTTGCATTACATTGTTCTCGATTAAGATACAAAGAAAGAAAGAAAGAAAGAAAGAAAGAAAGAAAGAAAGAAAGAAAACCAAACAGACAAGACAGTGTCCCAACCCCCTGTCTCCATTATTCCAGTAGCGTTCCGCACACTGAAGGCGCTGCTCAAAGACTTTCAGGTAGCAAATGAACACAACATAAAAAAATAAACCCTCTGCAGAACAGAGAGTGCCCCTGACCGTATGTAGGCAAGTCAAGCACAGCTTAGAAAAGGCCACAAGAATAAAAGCAATGCTCTTACAGATTCATATTATTAGAAGAGCAGTTTTGTTTATGAATCTTCTCTATTTCCTACCTACAAAAAGTAGGTGTCTAGATGTAACCACAGAAGGACAGGTTTTAGCTGTGTTGGTACAAGAGACTCGTCTTCAAGGGATATTCTGTGAGTTTGCTAATTGTTTAAAAATGATTAAAACTTTCTAACCTCTCGAAGTCACCTTGCCTTGTAAACTTTGACAGTCTATACACAGCCCAGTTGTTAAGCTGTTTAGAAGTCATTCCTCTTCCGTTATCGATCACAGCAACGGCTGGTTTTCCATGGGAGTCATCAAATAACTGTTTGGGAGGGGGGAAAAAAGGCAAAAAAAGGAGAACCAGAAAAAAAAAAAAAACAAACAAACCAACAAACAAACAACAAAACCAACATATGATAATGCAAACTGCAAATAAGTAGAGCAGAATTTCTATCTTACCAATTTTATCTGTATGCTCCGAATACCAGTATTTCGGGATGTAGCTGACAGAGAATTGTCAATCAACTCAGCAAGGGCAAATGCTAAAAGAAATTGAAGAAAAATAACCCTATTAAAATCTTGTTCCCAGAAGACAGCACTCGGAAAACAGACACACGCTGGCAGTAGTTTCTTCTGAGCACACAGACAAGAGCTAAGCACTGTCAGAATCATCAAAATTATATAATATCTTGATTTAAAAAAAAACAACAAAAACCCACCAACCAAAAAACACCACCAGAAAAACCCCAGAGAGAAGAAGAGGTTTTGTACGTATATATACTTTATGACTTGTTTCATCACTGAATCCCTCCTCTCTCTGCTGATGGTGAGAACACAACTGTTGGAGGTATCGAGGAACAGTGATGAGCTAACAAGTTTGTTACTGAAAGACAAATTTTTCCATGGTTAAGAATGAATTTGTATGATGCATGTGAAAGCCCAAAGTATATAAAAACCTGACTTCGACTTGTTAAAACACTGAGGGAAGAAAGAACTTAGTAAAAATACCCGAATGGAAATGTTGTGCAGCTTCCAAAATAGAAATTCATTTTTTAATGAAGAGAAAGAAAATTGTAAAAATGGTTGAAGATCTTAATGGCTGACAACCACCACCAGTGTTCTGCGAGTGCAAGACACAGCAGAAATGGTCAGCCGAACGCCCCGCACCGCTCTGCTGCTGCTGAACACTAACACCTGGAGCCCTAAGAGCCAGGACAGGGAAGGAACGCAGTGCAGAAAGCAGGAGGGGGCAAAAGGAGACTTCTGAGTACTTCAAAATACAGCTGCTGTTTATAGACATCGTCGAGGGTGGTTTGCAACAGAAATCGCTGGGGGGGTGGCATAAAGCTTGAGTCTTGATGTTTGCATTTTTTTTCTGTACAATTTTGAGCCAGCTGTACCCAAGCTGGACATACTTTACAAAGTAATCGTAGCCACGGACGGTTTTCAGAGCAGCCATGAACAGGAATTACTGTTCTCAATAAAACAATATTCAATGCTGGTTACATATTTAATATGCCAGTTGGATAAAAACTAAAGCAATATAAAAAAGTAAAAAATATAAAAACTAAAAATAAATAAATATTTGCTTTTGCTGGTAAGCTAAGCCCTGTAGAACCACAGGTGGGCGAGCAGATGAAATTCTACGGCAGCTCATACAAAACCCGTTCCTACTGTAACTATGGGAGACAAACAGCTGGTAACACCGGTGCCAACCTGTCTGGATGACACCGGCAGGATTGTTACCAAGACTATAATCATTTTACTTGAAAAGTATTCAAACTTCTTTAAGAAGTATCTGAGGAGAGACATCTGGAAATCTGGATTCTTACACGTCCATTCCGAGTCATTTTAAAAGAAACAATCGTGTGGAGAACAGTTAAATTTTCTTTTACAGTTAAAGCTGTACTTTCTCACCGGCAGGAACTAGAAGTTAAACTGCTCAGAAGCACGTTATACAAACGTCACTCACACAAGGCTGTTTTGGCAGGTACTCACGCAAAGGATTTTGCCCCTCGCTGGCGTAGTACTCGTACATGCCGCTCTTGACGAGCGTGTCGTAGTGGGGCAGGAAGTCAATTCGCTCCTTGGTGGCCGACAGCAGCATCTGATCCACCGACTGCAGCAGGTAGAGAGTAACTCCATCCTGAACCAGCTCGCCTGCGGGGAAGGTGAAGTACAAAGGAGGCTGAAGAGCGCTGCACCAAGAACCTCTGCTCTCAAAACCAGACCGGGTCTAGCCTCGGGCACTCTCTGGATCACCATCAACAACTTTCAGTTTAAAATCTTTTCACATTTCCAAGCTTAATAGCACAAGTTTCCTGGGGTGATGGCGATTTACGTGTCATGTCCTCCCATCACCCACTGAACTCGTGACAGAAGGCAAAAAATGACCTTGTACGGCTGCCGTCGCCCTAACGAGGAGCTGTTTGTCAAAGGCAATTTTCTAACAATTCTCGGCGAGTTATTACAGGATTTGTGCTTCCAGTCAATTATTGCGTGTCACAGAGAATAAATAATCTTTACAATCAACATAAGAAACACCCGTATTTATTTTGCCATCAAAGATACTTACTGAAGTTGTCTTCTGTAATTTCTTTCCTGTTTGTCGTGGTGATGACAAAGTTTTCGTCAGCAGCTATGCCAAATGCCTACAAAAATTGGAGGTTATTCAGTTAGGATAACCAAGTACTCCCTAAAGTGTTTGGATAAATGAAAGAAAATAGCAGCCCTTCTGTTCACCTTGCCACAGACTACTGAGAACTGACCAAATATTTTATATTTTTCCCATATTAACTCAGAACACAGTTTCATTCCTGAACTTAACTTCATTTCTCCCTCAGCTCAGCCAAACCCATTTGTACCAGAGTAGTTGGGTTTTTTTCCTGATTAAAATGCTTTCTAGGGAGCAAGAGGAATTGTAAGGAGGAGAAATTGTCCTGCTGTAATCGCCCTGAGGAATGAGACCCCACAGCTCAGCTGCAGACTGCCCAGCTACAGCAGCCACAGTCATGATCTAGAGGGTGTCTCAGGTTTAACTGCACTCTTTGCAGACATTAAACCAACCAAATATTTCTACGTACCCTTACGTGCCTCCACATCTGCCCTCATCTTTGCACCCTGATAATAATCTGTACTTTCTCCTGCTTTCCTGGGCCTTTGAAGCTCCAGTAAAAGTCAGGTCTGGTCCCACTCAACCCCTCCAGTCCTCAGGTCACCACACCAACGGGGGCTTTCTGCACTTTTATCCCGATTCTTCCGCGAAGCTCTCGCACTCCCTGTAGCCGCTTGCCCTCCCTCCTCATGTCCCACACCTCTTTCTTTCCATCCCTAGTACTCAGACTTACAAAAATGCCTTTATAATACTGCTTGTTGTTTCCTTAGCAATCTGCTTCCCACCTCGGTTCCCCGTCCCTAGCCGCGGCTGTGCTGCGGACACCAGTAGTGCCCACCAGCATGAGTGTCCAATTTCTCACAGCACTTGGAGCAAGTGAGGCAAACGACGACACGGGGAGACTGGTGTTTAGACTAAAGAGTCAGGAGTTATTATTGCTTTTTAACTCTTCAACCTTCACCTCACTTCAGCTTCACCTCTTGCATTACACAACATTCCACATGTGCAGGAAAAAACCCCATCAATTGCTCAAAGCAAGGACAATAAGCACCCATAGGAAAATACAGATCCTATAAACCTAACATGCTCCTGTGCCATTTGGGGCTAGTGGCCAACACAGAAGAACAGAGCTGGAGAGGCTGAATCTAAAGGCACAGGAAGGCATCTTTCCCCTCCAGGTGTATCCCTATCGCCCAAAAGCCCTTCTGCTCTCAAAGCCCTACAAAAGCTGCAGGATTTGTGATAAGGCAGAGCAGTGAGCAAGAGCAGCCTCCTCCTCCTGGTCCTCTCCTCCATTCCATGGGGAGCCTCAACCAAGCTGATGTCCACAGCCCCTCCTGCGTTCCCGGGTGGAGCAGACAGAGCAGTGCTGTGCCTGCCAGCAGCAGAACCCTGCTGCTCCGCTCCAACCAGCTGCCACTCAAGATAAGCTATGGGGCAAGTTCATGGACCAAGTCTGGCTGTCCTAACTGCAGACAGCCTGTTGTTCTTGGCCGTGACAGAATTCAAGCAGCCACCTGTTCTGTAAACTTTGGCCAACCAAGAAATATTCTCAGTTTGAAAGTTTCACTTCTGTAACCGACCCATTTGGTTTATGTCCTCCTTCCCTCTGTCCTACACTCTCGTCACCCCGGCCTCTGTCCCTTCCCACTACGCCAGGTGGCGGTGAGGTGGCTGCAGAGCTGCCCCATGATGTGGATGTGGTCTCCAAGAAGAGAAGCTGGTCACCCCTGAATAAAAGTGAACCTGTTGAGTAATTTACTTGGACAGCCGATGATGTTTCATTTCAGTCTGATAAACAATGTCCGGTCAAATGTTTCATTTCTCACCAAGATTCTCACACGGAGGAGGCATCATGGTACCTTTTGCTGACTTGATACCAAGTTTGGTCTTCAATGCTGAGACCCCTGCAGCTTCATAGCTGAAAAGCACAATAGTGTGCTTTTTAAAATAAGCACTGAAGATACACACAGTTCCTGACCTCAGAAGATCCCCGTGACACCCCAGCAGTGGGGTCAGACATCAATCTGTTGGCTATTCCTTTTGCCACGCCACAGCAGGGATGGCCCCAAAGGTGCTGGGGCCCACAGCGGGTCCATATCAGGGCTGGAAATCTCCCCTCTCTGTCCTCCTAATCCCACGGGGCTGCAGCCTGGGAACAAGCCACCAGAGCAGAAGAAAAACAGTAAGGAGCATGGAGGAGGAGCAGAGGGAAACCCTGCACATGGCCCTGACCTCCCACATCGCCTGTAGCCTCACCAAGGGAATGGGGAGTGTCCGAGCGTTGTGCACGGTGAGAGCAAGGGAAGCTTGTTCCCTGGGAATAGGGGAAGATGAGCTCAGAGACAGGGGAGGAAAAGCATTTCCCGAAGTGTTTAATCAATAATCAGATCCTTGAGTTAACTGGCAATAAGTGAAACACAGAAACACTCCCCGAGTCAGTCCCGGTTTGCCCGCAGCAGGACGTCAGTCAGCACACCATGGAACGGTACAGAACCCAGGAAGCTGTCTTGGGTCCAACAAGGGAAGTGCACTGCTTCTAAACTGGAGGCTCACTCCGGAGCACTGCCTGAGTTTATGGCAAAGAAATAAAGCTGACTGCTCTCCATTTGCTGGTGGGTGTGTAGGACAGGAGATTAATACAACGCTAAGAGCTCAAGACAGCCAGATCAGTGCCAGGTGTCCAGGAAGCGTTGAGCAAAGCACTTTACAGGGACATTATATGGAAGTGGGAGCAAACTATGAACTCTCCAGCTCACACACATCTGAACCAAGAAGCAAGGTTCAATTCATACACTTGCTTCAGTCAGCAGCTTTCTTTATCAATTAAAAAAACCCTTGGGACAAAACCCAAGCCCCCAGACTGCAGACCAGTCCTCAGCAGCTACAGGCCTCGCTCTCTTTCCCGTGGCACACGTTAGCACAGTTAACACCAAAGCAAATTTTGCTGCCCTTTGGTCTGACCAGGCTTACCCAGCTAGGACACTGAACATGAAGACAACATAGTTTTCACCTCTAGATTTATCATCTGCCTTGGAAAAAGTGTCCACCAATCCAATGCACACCTTGGTGCGTACGCCCCCGCAGCCTGCAACAACGCGATGGGCTTGAAGTGGTGAGTGGAAGAGAAGTAATGTGCTGTGAGGATCACTCCTCTGCTTCCAGTGCTCCTCCAGCCTCCTGCCACAAACCAGTCATTGCTGGTGCTGACTCTCCAGACCAAAGGAAGGGAGCAGTCTCACACCACAGCCGTAAAACGGTGAAATCCAAACTGCAGTATCTTTAGAGAAGACAATCAACCCCTTGCAATCCAAACCTTCCCAACACTAATGCTGTTCCCTACAATAAGCAGCTCCCACAATTTCTCCCGCAGACACTGCTCCCAGCGGGCAGATGCACGAGAAGGATACAGACAGCTGGCTGCAGTGCCTGGTGATACAGCCAAGGGGTAAGGGAGACACAAGAGCCAGGCAGCCACCTTCCACAACATGCCACCCCAACCAGAAATAATTTTCTGGCTAACAGAATCGTGTTGCCAACATAAACCTCTTAAAGGGCACCTGAACCGCATCAGTTAAATGTCAAGAAATCTGGCAACGGCGTTTTCGGTGCTGCTGGTTTGCACAGGACTCATCTACACCCCCAGCAATGTGGCAAAAAACCCATGGCAAAAAGCCACTCAGCTTTGAGCTTTCACATTGACCTGGTGGCTCCTTTGTGGGAACTTGTTCAGGAAGCTAAAAAAGCCACTCGTGCAAATTACCGGATGCAAAAATGAAGATACAAACAGGTTAGGTGGGGGCAGAGACCCCGCTGGAAGCAAATGTGGAAAAGCTGCATGTAACTCGTGAGAGTGCTGATGAGAGAGACTTTTCCAGTCCACTCTTGGGCCAGCGACCCTCAAGGTGACGTCAGCCTGCTGAGGATCTGGTGCTGAGCACTCACGGGAGGGCAGCAAGTATCTTTAATCACTCGTCAGAATATGAAGGAGCTCATCTGATGTCAGGCACAAACACCTTGGGACACCAAGGGCATCCAAAAGTCTCTAAAAAATGAGCTGCATTCAAAAAAGATGAGAATTATTTCTAAGCGTTTCTCGGAGCTCAAAGCAAAGAGCTGTGTGTTACAGAAAGGCAGGAACACTCGGCAGGCCCTGTCTTCTGGGCAGATGGTCACTACAACCCGCAGACAAAACCCAGCAGTAACACCAGTGTTCTGAGAGTTTCCAATGGTCCTTTATTGAGGGACTCACCAGAAGACAACATCTGCAGAACTTGAATTGCCTTGTCCTCTGCCCATGCACTTCTAAAGAGTTACAAAAAGGTGTCAATGAAAGGTGTTAAGAGAGCATAGATGGTTCCACAGGAACACCACCGAACATCACCACTCATCACAAAATCCAGTAGGAGAACAAGTTTTTATGTGGTATTTTAGAATCACAGAATCATTTGGGTTGGCAGAGCCCTTTCAGATCATTGAGTCCAACTGCTCCCCGAGCACTGCCAGGGCACCACTGACCCATGGCCCTCAGCACCACAGCTCCACGGGGGGCTGGGAAACCCCTCCAGGGATCACGGGGACTCCACCCCTGCCCTGGGCAGCCTGGGACAGCCCTGGACAACCCTGTAGGAGGGGAAGAAATTGTTCCTCAGCCCCAACCTCAACATCCCCTGGGGCAACTTGAGGCTGGTTCCTCTTGTTCCTTGGGAGCAGAGCCCGACCCCCTGGCTCCAGCCTCCTGTCAGGCAGGAGCTGTCAAGAGCCAGGTCTCCCCTGAGCCTCCTTTCTCTCCAGGCTGGACACCCCCTCAGCTGCTCCTCACCACACTTGTGCTGAAGTAAAGGTTTAAAGTAAAGCTTTATCATAATTTCGGTGGAAAACCAGAAGAGAGGGAAGTTGCGCTACCGAAGCTCTGTACAAAAGCCACAGATAAATCTATGAAATCTTGTCCAGACCTGTGAGCAAATTCAGACATCTTTTCAAGACTGGCAAGATTTGGCAAGTAGAAGGAAGCTGGGGACGCCATAATTGCTGCACAGAGCCTGCTGTCAGCGCTGGACTCATTCAGGGCTGTCTCATCCCACTTGCTGGACAAGGAGGGAGGTGAATCATTATGATCCCCCCAAAAATGCTGCCCCCACACAGCAGGGCCACAGAGTCACGACAATGACTCAGAGGAACAAAATAAGAGAGTTCATTGGTTTTCCCTGAGAACAATCAATAAATGGCGTGGGTAAAGGTGTTTAGGCAACGGGGGTTATTTTCTTATCAATTACTTTAAGACACAGCTAGCTATCAAAGAAAAGAAAAGTGAGTAGAAAAAGAGAGGGGGAGAGAAAAAGACAAAAGATCTCGCAACCCCCCAGACCCAGCATCATCTCACAGGATCAATCCAAATCTTGAGGTCTTTGGTGGTGGGTGCACCCTGATCAGTATTTCACTGACTCTTTATCCCGAGGGTGCAGAGCTCTGCACCCTGCGACCTTCTGCCCGCCCAAGCTGCCACTAAGGAAGAAGTTTCATTTCAGTGATGCCAAAAATACAATGGGATGGTTCTAGAAAAACTCACAATGTTATTGTGTCTTACACACCCCTCACAGGGCCTGCAACAGTGCC
>JANHGN010018329.1:0-13164 GCA_024605025.1 Megaceryle maxima
GCCTGTTGCCCCTTGTCCTGTTGATGCCTACCACTGACAAGAGTCTGGCCCCATCCTCTTGACCCCTGCCCTTTAGCCTTTAGCTGTTGATGAGCATTGATCAGATCCCCTCTCAGTCTTCTCTTCTCCAGGCTAAACAGCCCCAGGATTCTGTCTTTCCTCAGCACAGAGATGCTCCAGTCCCCTCAGCATCTTTGTGGCCTCTGCTGGACTCTCTCCAGTAGTTCCTTGTCTCTCTTGACCTGAGGAGCCTAGAACTGCACCCAGTACTCCAGAGGTGGCCTCGCTAGGGCAGAGTGAATGGAAAGGATAACCTCCCTCAACCTGCTGGCCACACTCTTCTGAATCAACCCCAGGATACCACTGGGCTTGGCCACAAGGGCCCAGTGCTGGCTCATGATGAACTTGTTGTCCCTCAGGACTCCATCAGCACAGCTGCTTCCCAGCAGGTTATTCCTCCCCAGGTGCAGCCCCTACACCTGCCCTTGTTGAACTTCATGAGGTTCCTCTCTGCCCAGCTCTCCAGCCTGGCTCCACATCTGGCTGAATGGCAGCACAGCTCTGGTGTGTCAGCCACTCCTCCCAGTTTTGTATCGTCAGCAGACTGGATGAGAGTCCACTTGGTCCCCTCATCCAGGTTATTGATGAATACATTGAATAAAGATGAAAAACCATTTGTAGTTTGTCTTGCTGCTCATCTCAACTTGTGATAGCTGTTTCCTGCAGGCAGGTATCTCAATATTAAATAAAAAGCCAAAAATTAGTTTCCTGCAATGTAGGGTGATCCACGCTCTACTGTGAGACCTCAGAGTCAGTAAGTGAAAGTAGCTGATGTGGTTTTCATCTGCCTCTAATTGGCTGTGTTCTTGCAAAATTATGCCATCCTGCAGGATGGATTTTCCACATCAGAGTTGTCACTTCTGAAGATCCATCCTCGTGATAATTTCTACCAAAAAAAATGGCCAAAAGTAAAGACTTTTAAGTCACTAACTTAATGAAGTGCTGACCAAACCCCTGTGGTATTTGTTGCTTCAATTACTCATCGCAGGTAAACAAACAACTTATAATTGAGTGTCGCCAGGGATTTTTAAATGGATTTTATGATGGATGCCTGTGGGGTACTTTTACAGCTCAGTAATATTTCTGTTTGTGCAGTGCTCGTTAGTAGCAATCCTATCTAGTAATTTATATAATGCTTCTCATCCTGATGATCTTCAGAGGGTTGTTGACCATTTTCTGTCAGGGAAGTTGTTATAGAATCATAGAATCTAATGTTTAGGCTGGAAAAAACCTTTAAGATCATCAAGTCCAACCATTAACCCAGTTTGTTTTGGATTATGAAGGGAAGTTTATTTTCTATTGTTCTATAATGCCATAAACCTCTTTTTTCCCCTTTCAAATTCTTTCTGAAAGCACTGATATGAAATGTGGTGTTGCTGTTAAGGATCAAGAATTCCCCTGTCTTTCCTCTTCAGAGCAGCGGGGAGTAGTTCATAATCACGTTGTTGTTGTTGTGTGGCACAGTTGTATTTTTGGTTTATTGTTCTGACATCGAGTAAATCCCTTTATGGGTGATGTTGCTGTTGTGTGAGGCACTTTATGTCTGACACAAGAACAGTCTCATCCAGCGAGACTTTTGACTTAGGTGTAGAAAGCAGACAAGAAGTGGGCCCCTCACTCCAAGGAGGACATTGAGGGGCTAGAGTGTGTCCAGAGAAGGGCAACAAAGCTGGGGAAGCATCTAGAGCACAGATGTTGTGAGGAGCAGCTGAGAGAACTGGGGTTGTTCATCCTGGAGAAAAGGAGGCTCAACTCTCTCTCAACAACTCTCCTGCTCTCAACAACTCCCTGAAAGGAGGTTGGAGCCAGGTGGGGGTCAGTCTGTTCTCCCAAGGAACAAGCAACAGGAGAAGAGGAAATGTCCTGAGGTTGCTAACAGGATAAGAGGAAATTTCCTGAGGTTGCACCAGGGGAGGTTTAGGTTGGACATGAGGAACAATTTCTGCTGTGAAAGGGTTGTCAAGATCTGTCCCAGGCTGCCTGGGGCATTGGTGGAGTCCCCATCCCTGGAGGGGTTTCAAAGCCATGGAGATGTGGTGCTGAAGGCCATGGTTTAGTGGTGACCTGGCAGTGGTGGGATAGTGTTTCTACTTGATCTTAGAGGTCTCTTCCAAGCAAAATGATTCTGGAATTCTATGAATACAGAGACAGTGAAGTGCAAGTAATGACAAGGTAAAGCTGTTGTGCTGTAGACACTTTTATGGCTGTTGTTGCAAAGGAGGCTTGGAAGGGAGGTCTGCCAGGGTGATGAGGTAGCTTTTTAACTCAGTATTGACTGCCCTTCCCATGCTGGTAGGTTGGTGTGTAGGAGAGCTCCAACATTTGTCTGGAGATGCAGTGTGGGTAATGGATGCTGGTGTAGCCAAAGTTTTGGCTCAGATTTTTAGTCAGCGCGTTCGGATTCCAGGACTGCATTGGGATCAAAGTTGTCAGCCTACATTTGTGCAGTTGTTTCATTTACTTGCTTCTGGTTGCTGCTGAAGCTTATAGGAGATAAGGGTGGCTGGATGGCAGTGTCTCCTAGACCCTCGCTTCTGACCCTGAATTGTCTGGAAACTCAATACTCTGTTGCTTTAACCTTTTCTTCTTCCCCCAGATCTCTCCTTGTCTTAAGCTGTATTCTTATTTTTAGACAGCAATGCCCAAAACCAAACATGGAACTTCAACAGAGGCTTCCACACCCTTGTGAACTGTGAAGATTGATTTTTTTTTTTTTTTAATTTTTTATTTTTTTAGCTATGTTTGTAGCTAGTAGTTTAATTCCTACATCTGAGCAGAACTTTTCTTTGGTGGTATGACTCTGCCCCTCTGCTCAGGTTGTGGGCTATGGTTCTGCTGCTTGTATCTTGTCGGCAACCATGTAAATTATTCCTGCCTGGGTTTAATTTAGGCTTAACTATGTTTAGTCTTAGCAGGATGCAGTTCAATGCAAACAAGGGCAAGATTCTATTCACAGGCCACAAAAAAAAGAATGTGATTAATTATACAGAGAAAAATTAGTGTGTTTTATGGTGCTGGCAAATTCTGAAATAGTCCTTTAAAAATCAAACTTTTACAGGGAACAAAAATAATGAAGTTTAGAAAAACCTTTTTTTGCTGCATTAAGCGTCTTGTGTTTATAAATTATTGTATTTCTGTGCTTTGAATTTCTTGAATTGGAAGCAGGGCCATTAATGTGGGTGTAAACTTAATATCCCACAGTGCTGGTGAGCTGGTTGTTCCACAGCTAAATGCTTTGCTCCGTAGGCACCAATCCTCTGACCAGCATGTTGGTGGCTCTCTTTTTTTTTTTTTTTTTTTTATTCTTCCCTTTTTTGATCAGCCAGGTGGGCAGAGTTATTGTGACTGTACGTTGACTGTGGTTGAAAGCGGATCATGAGAAGCAGAGGGTGGAGCGAAAGAGATTGCTATAGTAAAATAGAAAAATAATTTACTGCAGCACTGAGATTTCTCAAGCGTCAGTCATCCTTGACTAGAAAAAGGCGAGTTACATGGTAGTATGCTGTCTTCAAACCATCTTTTTTTTTAATTTTAATCTGAGATTAATCATCTTTTAAGGGAAGCTTTTGCCATTTATACTGAGGATTTATTAACCAAAATGAAGTCTTATATCTTTTTGGTACTACATTGCTAAAAGGTTAATATGTGTTTAAGTAGTTTGCTACAAAATGCTACCTACTGCAGCACTGACATGGGTGAAAGTAGACTTGTTTATCTTTTTTATTTTTATTTTATTCTTTTTTGACATTTTCTAGTATAATTGCTTCCTTATTTCTCTGTATTGGAGAGTCTCATTCGAGAAGCCAAAGTGGCCAAAGCAAGTAGCTGTGTTGTGCCTGTGGGATTGTCCCATGGGGCCGAGTGCTCTGCTCACTTACTGTGAATCTCAGCTCTGATTCCAGCTGGAGCCTCATTCCCGCTTCCAGTTGTATCTCAAAATAACAGTGTGTGAAAATGTGAACAGGGGGGATGTTGAAATCCTTGAAGTTCAGAATTGAGGCAGCAGCATGCCCAGGTGGCCAAGGTAGCCACCAGCATCCTGACTTGTATCAGCATTAGTGTGACCAGCAGGACTAGGAGAGGGAGCATCCCCCTGAACTTTGACAATGGGGAGGCTGCACCTTGAATCCTGGGTTCAGTTTTGGGCTCCTCGCTCCAAGAAGGACATTGAGGGGCTGGAGTGTGCCCAGAGAAGGGTAGCAAAGATGGGGAAGGGTCTAGAGCACAAGTCTTGTGAGGTGTGGCTGAGGGACCTGGGGTTGTTGATCCTGGAGAAAAAGAGGCTCAGGGGAGACCTTCTCACTCTCAACAACTCCCTGAAAGGAGGTTGGAGCCAGGGGGGGGTTCAGTCTGTTCTCCCAAGGAACAAGCAACAGGAGAAGAGGAAATGTCCTGAGGTTGCACTAGGGTAGGTTTAGGTTTGACATGAGGAACAATTTCTTCTGTGAAAGGGCTGTCAAGGGCTGTCCCAGGCTGCCTGGGGCAGTGGTGCAGTCCCCATCCCTCGAGGTGTTTCAAAGCCTTGGAGATGTGGTGCTGAGGGCCGTGGCTTTGTGGTGACCTGGCAGTGCTGGGTTAATGGTCTTAGAGGTCTCTTCCAACAAAAACAGCTCTATGATTCTTCAAATTCACTGGGGAAATCAAATAATGGAGTTGTTGCAAAGTGACTAGTGAAGCAAAAGAACTGAGACTCACAGCAGCAGCTCCTGACAGCTGTAACAGACACTGCATGTGCTATGTTATTTTATGTCTTAAGTTTTTCACTAGTTTGCTCCCAGTAGGAGCTTATTTAGAGCTGAGAATCCAGGTGGGATCTGGAAATGAAGAAGAATTTGCTTTCCTTTCCCAACATGTGGAACAAAAAACTATGGATGATCTCCTAAGATCCTTCAATTATCTAGAAGGGATTGATTCAGTCAGACTTGTGTAATTCAGTCATGACAATTTTAGCTAATTTCCCCTTTCTTATCAATTTTTTTCCCTTGAAACTTTTCTAATAATAAACATTTTATGTATTCAGTGTCTTCAAGGCAGAACTTAAAATAATGTCCTTGTCAATTTTGAGAATTTTTAAATACAGCTTGTCAACTCTGGCAGTTCTTGCACGTAGACTAGGTTTGATTCGTTTCACTTAGTTTCAAATATGGTGCAAGAGTTGATCGATGAACACAATATTATTGCATTAGTAGTTTTAAATATGGACTCTTGATCAGGGAAAGAAAAAAAAAAAAAAAACACAAAGGCATTTCTAAAAATAGTTCTCTCTGCTGCATTTTTTTTTTCTTTATAGGAAAATACCTGAAAGAAATCCCCTTTAAAAATCGTTGAGGGATTTGTTGAGCCGCGTGGGCTCCTGTTGCTCCAGGATTGCTTGCAGTCTGTGCACATTTTCAGCATGTGATGAAGAGGGCAAACTGCACAATAGGATAAAACTAACTGTGGAGGGTGCCCAGAATTTGTTTTGTGATTCCAATTTTATACGCTGCCTGGCTGGCTTGGAGTTTAAGGATTATGCTGGAAAAGTTATTATGTTGGATCCATTTCTGGTTTGGTCCAACGGAGCCTTTAGAAAGCAGTAATTAGTTCTGTCAGTTTAAATATTTGGTCAGCAAAGTACTGCTTCAGCATAGGAAGGTGCAAAGTCACAGCTGCTGTTTCTTGGGCTGGCTTCTAATTTTGAGCCTGTGTTGATGTATCGCTAAAAAAAGAAGCTCTGGGAAAAATAACACATCAAAGTTACTAATCCTTTTCTTCAGAGATATGTTTCTCTGAAAACAGCCTCTGCCCAAGCTTCCTGTGGTCCCCAAGTGTTTTGTGGAAAACTACATGTCTGTTCTGCCCTTTTTGGGGTTCAGTATTAAATCAGAGGTCACTTTCATTTTTCCAGAGGCAAGTATTTTGCTTTAAATTACACTTACTTGCATCAGAGGTGACATTAGTTTTTAATTCCCAGTTCCTCTTCACATTCTGCTCCAATTCCCCTGCAAACATGGAAGTTCTGGTCTATATTGTCACAGAATCCCAGCATGGTGGGGGTTGGAAGGGACCTCTGGAGATCATCTCATCCAAGCCCCCTGCTCCAGCAGGGTCACCCACAGCAGGGTGCCCAGGATCGCATTGTCCAGACACGTTTGGATTCTCTCCAGAGAAGGAGACTCCACAACCTCTCTGGCAGCCTGGGACAGGCTCTGGCACCCTCACAGCAAAGAATTTTCTCCTGTTCATGTGGAACCTTCTGCGTTACGGTTTGCCCCTTGTTCTGTTGCTGCCCGCCACTGACTAGAGTCTGTCTTCATCCCCTTGACACCCCAGCCTTTAGATACTGATCAGCATTAAAAACCCCTCTCAGTCTTCTTCAAGCTAAACAGTCCCAGGGCTCTCAGCCTTTCCTCAGCACAGAGAAACTCCAGTCCCCTCAGCATCTTTGTTGCCTCTGCTGCACTTTCTCCAGTAGTTCCTTGTCTCCCTTGAACTAGGGAGCCCAGAACTGGACCCAGTACTCCTAAGGTGGCCTCACTAGAGCAGAGCAGAGGAGGGAGGGAGGATAACCTCCCCCAACCTGCTGGCCACACTCTTCTTAATGCACCCCAGTCTATGCTCCAAGTTGAAGTTGTTCTTAGAGAAGTACACCATGGCTGGGGTCACTGTGCTCTCACTTGGGTGTATGCTGTCAGCCAAGGAACCTCTGCCTTCCTGGAGACTGCATCATGACACCACATTCTCTGTCCTGTTAATGTGGTTTCTTGCCTTGTGCCCCGTAAAATGGCCTCGCTTGGTTAGTTTTGAG
The DNA here is from genome assembly GCA_024605025.1 of Megaceryle maxima. Lineage (NCBI taxonomy): Eukaryota > Metazoa > Chordata > Aves > Coraciiformes > Cerylidae > Megaceryle > Megaceryle maxima. The sequence goes on from JANHGN010018329.1 coordinate 6,848, forward strand.
ATTTGTTCTTAATCTGCCAGAAAAGGAACAATGCTGAGTGCCTCTGTACCTGCTCTTGCCTATGCAGGATTCATGAAGGTTTTCTGTGTGGCTTGGCTGTCCATAGCTGATTTGAATTAGTGCTGTGCTCAGTATTCCCTATGGCAGTTGTGAACGCATAAAAATCTGTGCTTACGTTAGAAACTATGCCATGGATTTTGCTATTTGGCATGCCTGAGGGGCAGGATCCATCCAGAGTAACCTGGGCAAGCATTAGAAGTGGGCCCGTGTGAACCTCCTGAGGTTCAAGAAGGCCAAGGGCAAGGCCCTGCACCTGGGTTAGAGCAAGTCCTCACATCAGTCCAGATTTGGAGATGAAGGAATGGACAGTAGACCTGTGGAGAAGGTCTTGGGGGTGAAAAGCTGGACAACATGAGCCAGCAACGTGCGCTCACAGCCCAGAAGCCAATGGCATCCTGGGCTGCAACCAGAGCAGCATGGGCAGCAGGTCAAGGGAGGGGATTCTGCCCCTCTGCTCTGCTCTGGGGAGAACCCCCTGCAGTGCTGGATCCAGCTCTGGAGTCCTCATTACAGGAGAGGCATGGACCTATTGGAGTGGGGCCAGAGGAAGCCATGAAGATGATCTGAGGGCTGGAACCCCTCTGCTGTGAGGCCAGGCTGAGAGAGTTGGGGTTGTTCAGCCTGCAGAAGAGAAGGCTCCAGGGAGACCTTGTTGTGGCCTATCAGGCCTTAAAGGGGCCTGTCAGAAAGATGGGACAGACTTTATCAGGGTCTGTTGCAACAGGACAAGGGGTGATGATTTTAAACTAAGAGGTTGGAAGGAGTGTAGCCAGGTGGCTGACGGGATTTGCCAATCACAAGGAATTGGTCATGACAGTAAAACCTAAAACCAGCTATAACATGCTGTGGAAAAGTCTGACTGCACTGAAACACTGTGTTTCAAAAGGGTGATTGAATTTATTGTCACTTAGTGCATATCCTACCTAGTCAACAACCAGAGAAGGGAAGTCATCCAAGCTGTGGGTAGTTCTCTTCATCTCCAGAAAGAACCAGAAATGGTAGAGACAGCGAGCGTGATCGGGGTTGGGATGGCTTCCAGGCAAGGAGACAGTGAGTAGGACTGCCAGTTTGAAAAATCCATGTCTCAGGTAAGGGAAATAAAGTAGGGACATGTACAGTTGTTAATATTGTAAAGAACAGACAAACATCATCGTTGTGGGCTTAAAAGCAAACAAATACTCTGTTTCACTCGGGGCCTAATTAAATCGTGGCACTTTTGTCACAAATGTTGTGGAAGGAGCTCCGCCTGGAAGTGACGCCTGGAAGAAACTGTCCCCCCCTCAATGCATGGAGGGGCCTACTGTGCTGGGATTCTGCGATTTTGTGCTGTGCTGGCATCTCTCAGATGTTGCAGAGCTGGGTGGACCTTTGCTGTCTTTCATTATACTGATTCTTGTTGTCCTAGAAGATAAACTGGTTGTAAGTAAGGTAGCTCAAAGCTCTGGTCAGTAATACAAGTTTGCAGTATTTCTTGCCCAGTTCTTGCTTCTGAAATTCAGCATTAGTTGTGCTGGGGTTTTTTTAATCTTGACCTGCACTTTTTTTTTTTTCCTAGCAGGACATTTTAGCAGTGTTACAGCAAATGTTGTCTCCCCTCCCTGGATACTTGGACACCTGTGCAGGTGTGCTTGGGTCTTCCTAATACTGTGGCAACTTGTCATCTTGCTATTAGATTGCTCTGTTTGTCCTGATCTCCAGCATTCTTTGAGAGGCTAAGGTTTGAATGTGGTATTTTTTACTTTAATCAGCATGAGATTAAGCTGAAGCAGTAAAAGAGATTAATATTTTCTGGGTTTACGTAGGTGTGCGACATCTCATTTTATTTAATTTAAATTTGACAATACTGAAGTCTGGAAACCCACAGAAGATAACGTGAACCCTTCAGAGGGGGTGATTGCTATATATCTCATATTCTAGAAATACCAGGGGAAATAGGAGGTTTGTTTCTACAAAATTGAAAAGCTGCTTTGTTCCTTTCCGTTTCTTCAGGAAGCCAAAAATTCAGGAGGAACTTCCTTCAACAGAGATATTTCTTCTGTGAAGGTCTTTCACCCCCCACACCCATGCTTGGTTTTAATATTCTGTGCTGATTGCCTCTCCCAGAAGAGCTGAAGTGCAAAATGCCTGTTCAAATGGTGTGCTGTTACTCATCCTGTATACCGGGCTCAAATTGAGCCTAATTATGTTGCTGCCAAAATTAAGCACCACTCTTTTAGCCTTACTGAGTGAATATCAGCCTGCAAAACAGCTCTTTTGCATCCACTGAGTCATCAGGAAAATTCTGTTTGCGGAGCCTTTTGTCAGCGCTGGGGATACAAGGAGAGGGCACAGCTGCACCTTTTGATGGAAGCCAAAAAGAAATCAGTTTGTCAACTGGGCACCTTAGCTCTGGTTTGTACCACATCCACAGAACAGGTCTTCTGCATTCACGATTGTTCACAGGAGTTGTGTTCCCTGCGGTACTGGATATGACATGATGTTAGTACTACAGGAGCAGCTCATTTAAGGTGTAACTTGTTGCGGTGCTTGGCAATGTATCTGTCAACAAACTACAGCAGAAATTAGCCTTATTATGAAGAGATGAGTTTCGCTGCTCGTGGGGAGTAACGACTGTGATTCGCCTTTGGGAAATGTTTTACTGGGAAAATCGGGGGGCTTTTTGCTGCCTTTGTCCAGGTGTTATTCCCTGTGTGTGCATAACACTGTCAGGAAGATGCCAATTTATAGAAAAGGAGGAAACTGCTCTAGATAGTAGTTACTAGACTTGGTAGCACCTATGTCCTAATCTTTCTTCGCACTGAGTCATAGAATCATCAAATGGTTTGAGTTGGAAGGGACCTTCAAGATCATCCAGTTCCAACCCTGCTGCCATGGTCAGGGACACTTCCCGCTAGATCAGGTTGCTCAAAGCCCCATCCAACTTGGCCTTGAACACATCCAGGGATGGAGCATCAACTTTCCCAGGCAGCTTGTTCCAGTGCCTCACTACCCTCTGAGGGAAGAACTTCTTCCTGATTTCTAATATAAATCTCCCCTCTTCCAGTTTGAAGCCACACCCCTTGTCCTATCACTACAAACCCTTGTAAAAGTTCCTCCCTAGGTTTCTTGTAGGCCCTCTTTAAGCACTGAAATGCCACAGTAAGGTCTCCCCAGAGCTTTCTCTTATCCAGGCTGAACAATTCCAGCTTCCTCAGCCTGTCCTGGTAGAAGGTGTGTTCCAGACCTCAGATCATCTTTGTGGCTTCCTCTGGCCCTGCTCCAACAGGTCCCTGTCTCTCCTGTGCTGAGGACTCCAGAGCTGGACTCAGCACTGCAGGAGGGGTCTCCCCAGAGCAGAGCAGAGGGGCAGAATCCCCTCCTTCGACCTGCTGCCCACGCTGCTCTGGTTGCAGCCCAGGATGCCATTGGCTTCTGGGCTGTGAGCGCACGTTGGTGGCTCATGTTGTCCAGCTTTTCACCCCCCAGCACCCCCAGGTCTTTCTCCTCAGGATTCCTTTCTGTTCGTACTCTGCCCAGCCTGTATTTGTGTTTGGGATTACCTCAACCCATGTGCAGGACCTTGCACTTGGCCTTGTTGAACTTCATGAGGCTGGCATGGGCCCATCTCTGAAGCCTGTCCAGGACCGTCTGGATGGATCTCTTCCCTCCTGCATGTGGAGTCCTCTTATAATAGTTTGGGTTCATCTTCAAAGCACCTTCTCTTCTCCTGGTGTCCAGCTGTTACGACTTTCTATCCTGTGCAATGCTTGTTCATCAGTATATGGCAAACAATGGCATAGAAAACGAAATCTTGCTTCTGGGCATTAGCTCCCTAATTTGTGCTGGATAGAATTAGACATCCAGAAGTCTCCAGGGATTGGACCACGTTGGGTCAGATTTTGCTTTCCTAGGGTGCTTTGCGTTAGTTTTTTATGATGATGGTAAAGCAGCATTTCCATAGGGGTGGGTTATGGCTTCAAAAGGAATTACAGTAACCTGGGAATAAGGGCAAAGCCTGGAGCAAACCAGAGCTTGGAAGCCCATCATCATGCGGAGGTATTCTATCAGCATCTGTCAGATTATGATCCTTAACTTAAAATACAGCTTTTAAAGTTCCTACTATTTTTTTTTAATTGTTATTTTTTTTAATAACTTTAGTCTTTCGGACTCACCTTTTACTTGCATTGTTGGTCTTGATGACATCCTAATGAAATTTTTCCATTGCTGGCTCTCTTCAGAGTCACCGAGAGTTGCCTTGGTCACTCTGAGAACTCAAAGGAAGGCAGCTTGAGGAATATTTATTGGTCTTTGTTGCGATGCTGTTGTCGTGTTCCTTATAATTTAAATTAAGGCAGCATAGATAGGGAAGCATTTGCCCAGTTCATTTGGTCTTATCCTCTTCCTTTCACAGTCCTGATGTTGCCCTACATACAGCATTTAAATACTAGACCTGTTTGCAAAGAGGGTAAAGTTTTAACCGTTACAGTAAGTTCCAGTAAACCTGAGCTGCAATTAAAGCTTTCTGCTGTTAACGTAAACCTGTTCTGCTCCCAGCAGCATTTCTAAATATCTTCTGTATTCTGTGCTGTTCAATTCTCTCCACAGTTTTTCTAAGAGCTGCTCAGCCATCAGGGCGGGTTGACTTTCTGTTTGAATGGTATTTCTTCCAAAAATTAGAGGGAGATTTCCAGGGAAGTTGTAATCTCATGACAAGCAGCACACGGTAAATTAGTAGTAACCTTCAGTAAGTAGCTGACACTCTGCTTTTCAATACTGTGGTGTCAAGGTGACTTCTGAGAGGGACATATTCTTTTCTGTAATTATGATTCATGGGCTGAGTCATAAATTTCAGAGGCCTTCCTGTATTCCAGGCCGTGGGATGCTCCTGGTCATGTCAGCGTCAGGCTTGCTTTTGTTTTTCTTGGTTGGGAAGTTGCTTTAAGGCAAGACCATTAAATACAAAGGTATTTAATGACTTTGGACTCTGACTTTTGAAGTGCCTAATCTGTGGGTCATAGCAAATTGGGCTGGGATGGTATCTCTGTGTGCCCTGTTCTTTTTCTTTTCCCTTGGTTTAGGTCTGTCTAATTTAAATCACCATTGTTCAGTCTCCTTGGTATTGCTTTAGGAGGAAAATACTCTTCTTTCTGTGTCTCCACTAGTTTTCCTGTGCATCCTTGTGATCTCAACAGGAGCAGCAACTGGGGGAGAGGGTTGGGGGAAAGGAGGATTTACTTGCTGACCATAAAATAGCTTATTTTTGTAGTTATATGGGAATTTCACTAATGCATCATTTACTTTTGTTTACTTCTAGCCCTAAGCTATCATGTAACACCAGTGTGTTCTCTTCAGTGTCTGTAATGATGCCAATTTAAATGAAAAATTTTTAAAATAAGTCTTTCTTACTGATTTTTTTGTTGTTGTTGTCTTACAGCCCTGGAAGGAAGCGTGATTTTTCACCAGTGCTTTGGAGCCAGTATTTTGAGTCTATGGAGGATGTGGTGGTAGAAAATGAAACTGGCAAGGATATATCCTTTTTTCCAGATGGAACTTTTCTTATTCTCGGTGACCTGGATGATACCATGTGACACTTAATTTCTTGGGGTTCTTTTCAGCATTTTCATGTATTTATTCTCCCCTTCCCTTTTTTCTTTTTGTAGAGATCAATCTTAGTAACTAGATCTACCCCTTCTAAGCTGACAGCTAAGATGCAAGAGAAGTTCCTGGCACTGGCTCTTTAGTAATAATTACAAAAAGTGTTTCCAACAGTTCAATAACATATTTTGCAGGGAAATACTCATCAACTCCCGTAGTTTACACCATATCAGGATCAATTTTTTTATTAACAACAGCTAATTACTGTCAGTCAGTGAACTGTATGTTCAGGATCAGTACAACAGGCAAACATCAGTACTAAACACTCAGATGATAAAAAATACCTGCAAATTACTAACCACCTTTTTTCTTGTTTGACCTAGAACAGAACTAATTCTGTTCAGTGATTTTACTACTTCACTTAGAAAAAACTTGGCTGAAAAGTAAAATAACTGAACAAAATCGTAGAATGGTTTGGGTGCAAAGGGACCTTTCAAGGACATCATATCCAACCTCCCTGAGGTGAGCAGGGACATCTGCAACTGGAGCACATTGCTCAGAGCTACAGCCAACCTCACCTGGAATGTTTCCAGAGATGGGGCATCTGCCATCTCTCTGGGCAACCTGGGCCAGGGTCTCACCACCCTCAGTGTAAAACATTTTTTCCTTCTCCATATTCTGAA